>JAODAL010022341.1:0-64944 GCA_025379985.1 Phyllomedusa bahiana | reverse complement strand
TGGGATTCCCACCCCTACAGTCTACCTCCTGAAGCTGCGGGCTAGAAGCCACGGGCACTGTAAGGCGTTTGCTGACCGCTCAGGATTTCTGCCGACTGACCAGCTTCCTTCTCCTCTGATGGCATCAGTGATTGGGCGTCAGAGCAGACCAAATCATCCTCTTTGGCCTCTTGATCTTTTGAAATGCCTTCGGACCGCAAACACACTGTCTCATCAAAAAGCTCTTCAGAACATGGATTATTCACAGTGGTCTATACATGGGTTAACATTTGGGCTGTGTTTGCTTCAGGTTGGACGGATGTTGTGACGATGATGATGATGACATTTGTGTCCGTGACTGAGAAGATGAGGAGGTAAAACCGCTGTATGGAGGTTGCGTTAACCACTGAAGAACAGATTGGCAAAGCTCTTCATTACTGAGATTCACAGGGAACCGATCGAGCGATAACAGGCCTGATGGTCCTGCAACTGACAATGTGCTCGCTTGCATGTTGTCCAGAGCACTGGAAGTAGCACCTTCTCTCATACCTCTAGCTCCATATCCTACCCCCTCTTTGCTCGCTTACCACCTGTAGTTTGCTCCATGCTCAGAAAGATAAATATTAAAAAGCTCTAGAAGATTTTTTCACAGTCTCTTATCGAAGAACTGTACTGCAAAGACAGCAAATCACAAGTGTTCTTAAATCCCTATAATTTCCAACTGGCAACTAGGATTAGAAACAGAATTGTTTCTATCAAATATCTGTGAAATGCGGTCTTATGGAAGAACTGTAACACCAAATCAACAGTGTTCTTCCTTCAGTTTCTGTAATTTACAACTGCCAAGTAGGACTAGCAATTGATTTTTTTCTACAGAATATGTAATAAATGTGGTCTTTTCCCTGACAACCAGGAGTACAAATAGAATATTTTTCTATGGATTATTTAAGAAATGCGGTCTTTTCTGACAACCAGGGGTGGAAATAGAATAATTTTCTACGGATTACAACCAAGGGTAGAAATAGAAATGTTTTGTATGGAATATCTCTGAAATGTGGCCTTTTCCCACAACTGACAGCCAGGACTACAAGTAGAATATTTTTCTACGGATTATCTAAAAAATGTAGTCTTTTCTGACAACTGGCAACCAGGGGTACAAATAGAATATTTTTCTACAGATTATCTAAGAAATGCAGTCTTTTCTGACAACTGAAAACCAGGGGTAGAAATAGAAATTTTTTCTACAAAATATCTATGAAATTAGGTGTTGTAGAACAACTCTGACAACCAATCAACAGTGTTCTTCCTTCAGTCCTTGTAATTTAGAACTGCCAAGTAGGACTAGCAATTGACTTGTTTCTACGGAATAGCTAAGCAATGTGGTCTTATGCGACAAGCATTACGGAAGATAAACCGAATATTTTTCTTTGGAATATCTTGGAAATTGGGTCTTAAGGAAGAAAGGGGTCTTTTACACTGGCTGTCCCCCCAAGAAAAAACTGCTGCATGCAAATAAAGGGAACGGAATGAAGTTTTCTGCCACAAAGCTATGTATCAAAGCTATTTATGTTTAGGGCTGATTTCCTAAGTGTCCTGTACACTGGCCGTCCATATTAGACTGCAGCAGAGACGTTGTGGCCAACGAATGACATTTTCCAGAATAAAACTCTATAAAACAGTGATTAACGTAGCTGCGTCTGATGCAGAAGTTCCCCCCACAACCAAGCGGCCCCCCTCCTCAGAAACTGCAGCCAGGAAGTTTAGGGCAATGCAGAAATAAATTATGCTGCTATCTCAGAGTGATTTCATATGAGAGATTAACATAGTTGTGTCTGATGCAGAAACTGCCCCCTGAACCAAGCACCCCCCCCCCCCCATGAAACTGAACTGAGGAAGTTTAGGGAAATGCAGCTGTGTCCAAATCTCTACTGTCAAGAATTGCCTAATCTTGCTGTACCCTAACCTAACTAATCTGTCTAGCAGTTTTTCCTTTATGAAAATGCTGGCAATTGGTGTCTGCCTGCTTTTAAAAAAGCAGTGCAGAGAGAGAGATGCATTCAGTTCACAGTCTGGAAGCTAATGGCGGAGAGCAGGAAGTGCTGTGACATAGATAAAACAGGGTCATGCGATTTTAGCAGCCAATGAGATCCCTACACCCCCCACTGGTGACATTCTTGCCCTCCCTCTGTGCTCTGCGCTGATTGGCTGGCTGCCAAAAGTACAGGAAGCTACGAAAATGGTGCGATCTGAATCCGCGATCACGACTGTTGATAAGATTTTAAGGGAAAAGATCAAATCGAATTGAGACCTCGATAAACGTGAATATCGGCACGCTTTCAACGATTTTCGATTAAATCGCTCATCACTAATCACAATCACATGATCACATTTCTTTTGGAAGTTAATTAAAGATGCCCAAGTTTTATCAGAGAAAGAAGCATAAACAGTCAGTCTCAGCCTTCATGCTAAGCAAAAAGTTAAAAAGTATAAGATATACTGCATTCACTTTCCCTCTGTTCTGTCCTGCTTCAAAAATTCAGTCAATAATATGGGCTGTGGCTGGGTCAGTTGGCCTCATTCCAGCAGCATATAGTGTCATTAGAAAGTGAGTTGATCCCCTGCTTGACTCCAAATTAACATATGTTATGTCAGGGACGGTCAGGGACGCACACAAAGACACGGACAAGTGAGGCCCTGACACTGGTCCCAGCCTCTGTCCCTGCTTTTTGGGTTACTCGACTCCTTAATAGGCCGGCCCCAACCAGAAGACTGATGGCTGCACTGGTATAGGTGCGACACAGACAGGACAAGCAGACTCTGAACAATAAACGTAGTCGGGCGGTCCAGGGTCGTCAACAAATACGGGCAGCAAGGTACAGAATCGTGAGACAAAGGGAATATCCGGGGGCGGTCCAAACTCAGCAACGATACGGGCAGCGCGGTACAGAATCGTGAGACAAGAGAATAACCGGGGTGAAAGCAAAAGGTCAGGAGATCACAGAAGACACAGAAAAGAGAACAGGCGAACTATAAGGCAATGAACCAAAATAGCAGGCAGAGCAGGAAGGAAGCTGATAACTTATATAGGAACAGATGAAAGTTAGAACTGAGGCAATAGGCAGAAGAAACAAAAGACCAGATTGGAGAAGAAGGCTGTCACTCAAGAAGGAGCACAATTAACCCAGAGTGTGCTGGAAGATTCCTGGCTACGGGCGTTGGCCAGAAATCTATTAGCAACCAGCACAGAGTAAACCCAGTTCACACTAGAGAAGTAACGCGGTATTAGGTCAAAAACCACGGTTTACATCGTACTGGCCGTGGCCGGGAACCAGAGCCAAAAGCCGGGGGTGTTTCAGGCACAATCATGACATGTTATATCTAATATTAGTAATGGAGCCGAGTTCCTGCTATAGATAACCATCTTCTATTGTTTGTATTTATGTTTAGAAATCTGCTATGTATAGATTAGCATTCGGAAGTACAAAATGAAATACATGTTCTGTCCTCCCTACATGTGTAGACAGGCATTTAAACTCTTTCCCAACAATGCATTGACAAGATGTGATGTCCAATTTCAACTTTTATTGCAAGGGAGATTGTAAAACTGGGTAACAGAAAGAGAATACACTTACAGTATTGTAGTATTCCAACATGCAGCAACACAATATTGTACAAAGCAATGCAAACATAAACATGTACATGGAATACATCAGGGGAACAGTGCTATACTGACTGTAGTAACAAATCTCTAACTATAAACTGTAATAACAACAGCTTTGGACATAAAACACAATAATATACATTACTGTATAATATTTAGCCTTAGATAGCTCATTTAACATACCAGCAATGCTACTGTAGGCTTAGATGTGATAGCATGGTTCTATATGCTTCCATCCACATGTGTCTTGGAGAAAATGGCTGCTGATGAAGATGTCAGTATGATGTCAGTAGGTTATGTGGTATGGATATGGAAGCTTTAAGGGGACATACTTAGGAGTGTATGTTAGCTAACAACAAACACAAACAGTCCTTAGATGGAGCTATTACAACTAATATACAGATATACAGCCTGAAGGCATGACAATACCCTTTTCTTAGGAGAAAAGGGGGCAAGTTTAATGCAAGGCAGCAGCCTTTATAACCTTTGTCAAAGTGCCAAGTTTAGAAAAAAATAGCAAATCATATGGTCAACATTTTTGGTATACAATTAAACTTACAAGAGAAGCGTAAGGTTTTTCAGAATTAACCCCTTACCGCCGGAGCCAGTTTTGGCCTTCCTGACAGAGCCCCATTTTTTTAAATCTGTCATGTATCACTTTATGTGAGAATAACTTTTTGACACTTTAACCTATCCATGTGATTCAGAGATTGTTTTCTCGTGACACATTGTGCTTTAAGATAGTAAGAAATTTTGGTCCAAAAAATGTTTGTTTATTTGTGAAAAAATATCAAAAAAATCGTGAAAAAATTTGAAAAATTTACCAATTTTAAACTTCAAAAATTTCTGCATGTAAGACAGATAGTTATTCCACTCAAAATAGTTTATAACTAGCATCTACCCTATGTCTGCGGTAGGTTGGCATCATTTTTTAAACGTCTTTTTTTTTACGACATTAGAGGGCTTAGAAATTTAGTAGTAATTTTAAAATTTTCAACAAAATTTGCAATATACATTTTTTAGGGACCAGTCCAGTTCTAATGTGACTTTGATTGACCTGTATGTTATACACCCCCATAAATGACCTCATCTAAGAAACTACACCCCTTAAAGTATTCAAAACCGCATTTAGGAAGTTTATTAACTCATTAGGTGTTTCACAGGAATTAAAGCAAAGTGGAAGGGAAATTTAAAAATTTCACTTTTTTTGCAGATTTTCAATTTTTATACATTGTTCACAAGAATACGGTAAATGTGATCAGAGATATGCAACTTAATATTGAGTCCTCAGATTCTGCCGTTTTCAGAGATATCCCATATGTGGCCCTAGTGCATTATTTGTCTCAACCACAAGCCCAAGAATAGGAGGAGCACCTACTGGATTCTGGGGTCTCATTTTCATTACCATTTTATTTAGGGGCCATTTTAAATTTGCGGACACCCTGAGGGGCTAAAACTTAATAAACATCCCTAAAAGGACCCCATTTGGAAATTACACCCCTTAAGGAAGATATCCAGGGGTGTAGTGAGCATATCGACCCCACAGGTGTGTCACAAAAATTTTTAGTGTTAGGCTGTGAAAATGAAAAAAAAAAAATGTTTCCAATAATCTGCAATTTTAGCTGAAAATGTTTAATTTTTACAAGGCATCCTGGTAAAAAAGCACCGAAAACCTTGTTACGCAATTTCTTCCAAGTTCGGCAATACCCTACATGTGGGTGTAAACTGCTGTTTTGGCACATGGCAGGAGGTACATGGGAGCGAGCACTATTTGGCTTTTGGAATGCAGATTTTGGTGGGGCCATGTCGCATTTACAAAGCCCCCAAAGTACCAGACCAGGTGAAACCTTCCAGAAGTCACCCCATTTTGGATTCAGCACGCCTAATAGATCTCATCTAGGGGTGTATTGTACATGTTTGGCGCACAGGTGTTCCAAAGTTGTTGTTTTTTTGCATTGGGCTATGAAAATGAGGGGAAAACGCAATTCCGTCATTGTTTTTTGGGCTTCAATTTTACAGTGTTCGCCGTGCAGTATAAATGACAGGATATCTTTACTATGGGGGTCGGTACAATTGCAATGATATAGATTTTATATAGTTTTTTTATGTTTTATTACTTTTACACAGGGTGAAGAAAATACTGCAATCCTAGTAGTGTTTTTTATTTTTATTTTTCACAGCGCTCACCATGCAGTATCCATGACCAGTTAGCTTTACTCTCTGGGTCGATACAATTACGGCGATACCCTATTTATATAGTTTTTTTAAAATTTAATTACAGAGGTCAAAACTAGAAAAAAATAGTCAATCTGAACCTTGATGCAAAGCACAAAGTAATTTAACCCTTTAACCCACCATGACATTCTTGGTGCAGAGCCTGTTAATGCACCAAGACAGGAATGTCATGATAATTGGACGGACACAGAAACAGCGAGAGCCCAACGTTGATTGCCAGTTGGGCTCCTGCAGTTGCCATCGGGAGCAGAGATCACGTTGTTCCCAGCAGTTTAACCCCTTAGCTACTATGATCAATAGCGATTGCAGCAGCTAAGGAGCATGACAGAGGGAGGGAGCTCCCTCTGTCCTCCATCAGAACTCCCGCAACAAGATTGCTGGGTTCTGGTGGTTGTCATGGCAAGCGGGGGTCAGGCCAATGACCTTTGGGCTGTCTATGATGTAATCCTGTTAGGCTTTGCCAGGAGGCAGAGCCTGAGAGGATGAGTGACAGTTGGTATAATACACGGCAGCATAGGCATGTATCATACCTGTGTTATACCAGTGATCTCGTGATTGCTAAGTATAGTCCCAGAGTTGGCCAAGTGAAAAAAAAATACATAAAAGTTTAAAATATAAAAAATTGAGTAAAACACGCACAGCGCCCTTTACCCACTACAAATATCAATTAACCCAAAAAAAGATTAAAAAAAAAAACATATTTGGTATGGTCACGTGTTTGATGGGCAATCCTATAACTACAGTAAATATACATTTTGGACAGCACTGAAGTCCCTTCACTTTCAACACCGCTTCAATGCAGCAGACCGCTCTGTGGAAGCAGCCCAACTTCCCCCCACAGAACTCCACAAAACATTCCAGTAGGCATCTGTCACGTTCGCACCAGGCAGACCCTCTGCATCGGGTTCTGGTCGCCGGCCACAGCTGCTGCGACCATAACTGCGGCTTCGGCCATTACATTTTCTTCTAGTGTGAACTCTGGTTGCAAACTTTGTATGTCTAATTGATTTGTGGCCAATGACCGGGACTAGAAACCTTCCAGCACTTTTAGGGTTAACTGGTTCTCTTGGTGATTGACAGTTCCTTCTTCCTATCACTTCTGCTCTTCTTCCTCCCCTTCCCTATTTATAGTCTCTGCTTCCTGCCCTCCTTGCCTGCTATGTGGTTCTCTTTGCCTATAGTTCGCCTGTACTATCATTTGACTTTTTTGTGTTCTTTGACTCCTGCCTGGTTCCTGGTTATTCTTTTGTGTCACGTTCTTGTACTGCGCTGCCCATTTGATACTGATTTGGACAGCCCGACTTCTCTTGTTTGTTCCTTGTTTGTTTGTCTTCGTCTGTGTTTCACTTACTCAGAGCAGTCATCAGCCTTCTGTTTGGGACCGACCTGTTAAGCAGTCGGGTTCCCCAAAAGGAAGGGACAGAGGTTGGGACCAATGTCAGGGCCTCACTCATCTGTGTCTCTGTGTGTGCTCTGACTGTCCCTGACAGCGTCATCATGGGTGTCTTTTATTTCAGGAAGAATCCCATTACCCCAGTATCTGTGCAGTCGGCAACCAATGCAAGAACTGATCAGTGCTAACAAATGCCCAAAAAGAGTGGTGGTAAGCCCATTGAACACACCAACCAGTTTTCTAATTTCTTTGTTGAAATCAATGAGGGAATAGTCTGGTGGCATAATATGAAGATCTACTGCTCCCTGTTCGGAGGCATAATTTGTAGCTCCTGGACTCAACACTAGGGATGAGCGATATTATCGACAAAAGTTGAAATTGTGACAATCTTATAAATAATCTTTTACTATCGCGCCATTTTCAGCGCTTCCTGTCATTTTGGCAGCCAGCCAATCAGCTCTGAGAATAGAGGGGGGAGGGGGGTGAGGAGGATGTACAACGTCACCACTTAGCAGTGTATGGATCTCATTGGCTGCAAAAAATCACGTGACCTCGTTTTATCTATGCAACTGCATTTCCTGTTCAGCTCATTCTCTGTCTATGTCACTTCACAGCAGGATGTCTCGGCTGTTCTAACTGCTCTGAGAGATAGTCTCTTCTAATATTCAAAACCATCCACCTAGCTGCAGCTTAGAATAGAGTTAGATTATTTCACTTCTTATTTCGTTAGAGAAAGTTTTAAAGATATCTACTGGTGTGTGCAGCCACGGGGCTGTGGGGTACCACTTTTTTGGCCAGCAGACCTCTGATAGGAGGTGAAATTGTCCCTTTTGTTTTTCCAGGTCGATTGCAATCACTGCGTGTCAGTGTTCCCAAAAACCGGCATAACTTATCCCTATAACTTTTAAATAGTTTTATTGAAGTCCGTGTGTCTGGCGCCAAGAGCTTACTTGTACGCTAATTGTGTTATAATATGTTATAGTAAATTATGCCTTTTGTCAGTGGTGCCAAGACCGCCATATTAATCCATATAACATTTAAATACTCTTATTGCAGTCCGTGCGCTGTTTGCCGCAATGAGCTCACTTGTACGCAAATTGTGTTATACATATTTCTTCCACCAGACCGCATTTCACAGGTATTCAATAGAAACAATTCTGTTTCTAATCCTAGTTGGCCGGTGGAAATTAGAGGGATTTAAGAATACCTGTGATTTGCCGTCTTTGCAGTACAGTTTCTCAATAAGAGACTGTGAAAAACTCTTCTATACCTTTTAAATTTCTATCTTTCTGAACATGGAGTGAACTACAGGTGGTAAGCGAGCAAAGAGGGGTGTAGTGGATGACCTCTGGCAATCCTTATTTACCACCTCAGCAATGCCTGTAATGCAGGGCACAAATACAACACACAGAGACCGGCTTAAGATCATGATGCACGACTATCTGCGTCTCAACACCGATGTTTTTGGATATGTTCCGGACCCAATCGACTTCTGGGTATCCAGAAGCTCGTTCGCAATGCCATAGAGGTGTTGTACTGCACAGCAGCCAGCGTTATATCTGAGCGTACCTTCAGCACAGCTGAAGGAGTCATTGCAGACAAACGCATCCGGCTTTCCACAGATAATGTGGATCGTTGACTTTCATCAAGATGAATCAGGCGTGGATCTCTGATGATGTTGTGGCCCTAGTTGCCGAGGTCACCCATTAGTTGCTGGTCTACCTCACATTCCTCTTCCAAAAGAAATGGTCCTCTTGAATTTTTTTTTTTTTTTAAATTATAAGTTCTTAATGCAATTTTTATTCTGAGTGCCCAAAAGTTTATTTTGTTGGTTTTGCGGTTAGGAGACTATAAAAGACACCAATCGTACACGGTTTCATGAAAAAAACGTATTCCATTTAGTCATTTCTTCAAGAAAATTTCAAGCACTGTCAATAGTTTTGGGGTCATGGTGCTGTGTGATACAGCTATAATCCAGGTCCTTTGGTACAGAAATGTGGTATCTAAGTGGCATTCTCACAATTGCCTAACTGGCTGAGAGGTCACTGTTAGCATTTTTGGGGGCATTGTGCTGTCCAAAACCAGCTATAAGGTGTCCATAAGGGCATTTTTTGGGTGGTTTTGGGGTCAGGCTACTTTAAAACGGATGCCAGGGAGGGCAATTGGGTAGTATTCCTGCCAGGGGCCGGAATGAAAAAGGTGCCCGGTGATATGTTAAAAATAGGAAGTAGTAATGGGTGGGCACCCCATTTGATTTAGCTGCATGTGGCCGTGTTTTCGCCACACTCCTCCCCTGTTTGGGTGTAAGAATGAAGGTGTTGTTGCTCTCCCATAGACTTTAATGGTCATCGGCGATTATTGACTATTGGCTATTGGCATGATAATTTCAAAAATCTGTTATCTATAAGATGACGATTGTCAACACAATCGCTCATTACTTCTCAACACTAAGGGCGACATGTCCCATTATTGTTTGGGTGTATTTTGAGCCAAAAAACTGTTGACGCCCTATTCTCTATATAAATGATTCATAGTACACCAAACTAGATGCATTTTATGCCAGTTACCGTATTTTTCGGACTTTAAGACACACCTATTGTATTTTTCGGACTTTAAAGAGAATTTTTCGCCAATTTTTTTTTTTTTTTTTTTTACTTATTAAATCAAGATCCTGATCCATATTCTTTTTTCTTAGCCGTTTTTATTTTCTTATTGTAGATTTCTTAATTGAGCCGTCTATATTTGATTGTTGGAAAAGCTTTCTTGCTTGCACTGCTTTAAAAGCAGTCAGCAAGATACTTTACAGCAGCTTCATACACATAGGATTCTTAAGACAGATTCTGTCCCATAGACTTGTATAGGATAGTTTTCACTGTGAAGGGAGGGGAGAGAGGGAGCTGTGACTATCTCCTCTTGTGACTGGTGGATTCTGTGTTATCTGTACACAATGGTCTCTCCTTTCAGTTTGACCCTGATAAAGAGCAGACTGCTGAAAAGCTCTCTAAACAGAACAGGAAGTGTCAGACAATTATTAGGCTTAGTGGCCAAAGTGAAAACTGCAGGACTTAAGAATTATAAAAAAAAATACTGAAAGTGATCTGGAAAATAAAAATAACCAAAAATTCCTAAAAAATGTGTTTAACATAAAAATATGAGTTAAACAATAAGTAATTTTTTGATGACACATTCCCTTTAAGATGCACCTGACCATAAGATGCACCTACCGTATTTTTCGGACTTTAAGACGTACCACCATTTTCCTCCCAAATTTGGTGGGAAAAAAGTGTGTCTTATAGTCCGAAAAATATGATATGACATATTTGAATGCACCTAAAATAGGCGCATTATATATGCTAGCAAACATGTGCTATGTGCCAACATTATGCTATGCACCTAGATTAGGCGCATCAATTATACTATACAAGGTAGACCAGACACCAGATTTTTGACAGGTTCATTCATTCAGATGCCCTATACACTCATTTAATGCGCCTTAAAACTAGCATGGCGGCACCTCTTTTCTGACGTGTTGCCTTAAATCTGTAACCCACATACTATGTGCCTTTTATAATACTTTGAGTTTTCTGAATTATGTGAATGAAGGACTTTTTGGCTACCTCATGGACAAGGGTTATGGTGTAACTTCTCTCACTGAAAAAACCTTTTTGATATCTCCCATAGAAAATTAGACAATCAAGTCATTGAAAATTCTGTGTTAAAAAATAACTTTTAATTCATACCTTTAAAATTGAATAAATATCCTCACTTCAAAAGCCACCAAAACAGAGTAGTCAATCCAGAGTCCACATAATAAACAGAATAAATACTACATTAAGCTTATAGTATATATAACATATTAACGTATTATTGCAACAGTATACGTATGGAGGAATTTTTTGAACTTACGGTTTGTTTTCCCCTTTAACAAAGAATCCTGTGTCCACAAGTTCACTATTCTTTTTGATTTTCACAATATCTTCCAAGTCCTCCTGTATTAAGGGCAGGGTACATAGATAAATGGGGCCACATGTATTAAATTTGGCATTTAAACATCAAATTTTATGTGCATTATAATAGCATAGAATGCACCTGATTTATGAACCCGGTCTACAGCAGGTCATAAATCAGGCGCATTCTAGTGCTAACACGACATTTCTGGCTCAGGTAAACCACTTTGAAAGTACTTTACCTGTTACAGCAGTAATGCGTCTAGAATTGCCGTAGCGGTTTGTACGGTTCTAGTGCGCCCGAAGCACATGCCCCCCGAAATCAGGAGCATTACAAAGTGCCACTAGCGTTCTGTAATGCACCTGATAATGGTGTTCCAGAGCCTTTTCACTAATGTGAACGGGGCTGCGTCTGATGTCGGGCTGAAAATACACAAGACTTCTGGCGCACCCGTTCATACATGTCCCCCTAGGTGTCTGTATCTCACCCTTCCAAACTCCTATCATCTCCCTCATAGAGTAATCGCCCCAAAAAAATCTCCCTATTATACCTAAGATAATCCTATACCAATAGGCTTGAAAATCATTATGCAAGTTAGAGAAAGACTTTATCCTCATTCTCAACACGTTTCCCCTCATCTTTACTAGCAGGGGTTCATCAGGGGATAGACTTAGCAGGATAATATCCACAGCAATAGGCTAGGCATAGATAAGCCTCTCTCCATTCAATTATGTCTGCATAGTCACAATGGACTAGTCACAGCTGGATATTATCCTGCTAAGTCAATCCCCTGATGAACCCTTGCTGGTAAAGTGGAAGGAGGATAAAGATGTTTTCTAAATTGAATAATGGTTTTGAAGCCTAGGGTTATTGTAGGTTATTGTAGGTTATAATATGGAGATATTTTGGGGGCCGCCCTTATCAGGGCGATTACTCTATGAGGGAGATGATAGGAGTTTGGAAGGGTTAGATACAGACACCATATATATATGTACCCAGCTCTCAATACAGAAGGAATTGGAAGGTATTGTGAAAATCGAGAAGAATAGTGAACCTGTGGACAGAGGATTCTTTGTTAAAGGGGACAACAAACCGTAAATTCAGAAAATCCCTCCATATGTATACTATTGCAATTTATATACGCTATATACACCATAAGCTTAATGTAGTATTTAGTCTGTTTATTATGTGGACTCTGGATTGACCACTCTGTTTTGGTGGTTTTTGAAGTAAGGATATTTATTAAGTTTTAAAGTTATTAGTTATTTATTATGGCGTAACTGCTATCTCTGCTTTTAAGTTCTGCAGGTAGATTGCAGTCTACAATTTGCTCAGCACTTTTATAGGATATATCCTAGCAACAAGTGTTGCATAAGACACAGTGCATTTTTTTATGCAACTCAGAGTTTGGCTGCTAATGCTGATGTTTGTGATGAAATCACTACAGTATATTAATACATGTTGATTTTTTGTTCAACAATAAATGTGAATTCTTGTCCATGAAAAAATAAGACCTCCCCTAAAAATAAGTCTTAGCTCGTCTTTAGGAGCAAAATTAATATAAGACATTGTCTTATTTTCGGGGAAACAGAGTAGTTACACAGTTAGTACAGTTGAAAAAAAGACACGTATCTATCAAGTTCAACCAAGGGTGGGGAAAATGTGTGTGAATGGAGGGAGACAAGGAGTTCCAGCCCAACCTCCCCATCTAAGCCTTTCTTGAAACTCCCAACTTTGCTGTGACCGCTAAAAGAGGCTTTTTCATAATTTACGTTTTTAAGTGAAGAACTTTTTTTCCCCTCTGAAGATCAAACTTTTTTTTCCACAAAGGGGAATGCCCCCTTTTTTTTTTTGGGGGGGCTTTACATGAAAAAAAAAAAAAACCCCCATAATTTTTTAGGGCCATTTATTATTTAAAAAAAAAATTTTAACTGTCCTCCAAAAGCTGTCTTTTTCAAGTTCAATTTTCAACCTCTCCTTAAAATTTAGATCTCCTTCCCCTTTAAAATTTTTGGGGTTGCTTCTTTGCACTCTTCTTAGCACCAGTACATTTTTCTCAAATGGAGCCAGAATAAAAACAGCTAATCCAAAGTGAGGTTGCACCAATCTTTATCGTCTAGAATTACATCCTTGCGAGCCCATGCCTCTTTTATAAACCAATATTATGCATGCCCTAGGGGATGATGCTATTCTGTAGTCTATGATCTAAAAAAAACCCCCGAAATTTTCTAAAATGATTCTCCCGTTTTTTTCCCCCTAGGACTATGTTATCTGAATTATTTGTACCCAGGCAGAACCTTACTTTTACCATTTTGAACCTCTTTTCCCAAAATGGATCCCAAACACTCAGTATGTCCAGGTTGCTTGCAAATTATGGATTTCCCATTTATTCACTCCCCTAATAGCTTGGTGTCACTGCAAAATTAAAAAACGTGCATTGTCCTCCCCAATAAAAGAGGCCCCAATAATGACCCCGGGGCACACCACTCATAAAGGGGCCCACTCGAGTGGAGTATTTTCCACCACTCTTAAATAAAAACCGTAGCCAGTTTTTTAACCCAAATTACCACTGTTTTTTTCAAACCCCAAAGGATTTTAAATTTACCCAACAACACCTATGGGTGACGTGTCAAACCCCTTTTTTCAAAGTCTAAAACTGATACACGCTGCCCTTATCCAGACTTCTATAACCTCTTATAAAAGCAGATGGGTTTGGGTTGACAACTTCTGCCCTTTTGTAAACCTGCTACAATCACTTGTCGTCGCACCCGGGGTTCTCTTTTGCACTTGTTTGTGTCCTAGAGGTGTTTCATCAATGTTTATAAGAAAAAAAAAAAAGGAATGGTTTTATGAAGAAAGCCCAACAGTCTATTGTTACAATTCACCCAGGTGGTTCTATGTTTTTTTTACAGGACAATCATTATAAATTTTTTTTCATCCACATATTCCTGCAATACCCCCTTATAGCCCCTCAACATTTTTCCCCACAAACAGAGGGGAAACTTTGGTTTACAATTCCCCTGGGAAAGACTTGGACCTTTTTGGAGTGGAACTCGTTTGCCTTTTTCCATTTACGGGCAAAATCCCAGTCCCCAGAAAATCTCTAAGTATCATGTAGGGCAAAGAGTAACCAAGCTGAGCTCTTTAAAAACTTTTGGGGTATGCCAGGGCCCGGGAAGCCTTGTTACTTCAGTTTTTTTAAAATTGGTTTGACCATTTATACAGTGAGCCAATCAGTTATATTAGATGATGTATTAACTGTACTGGCACCGCCTACTTCCACACTTATCCTGCCCCCAGTGTTATGGTGGTAAAATTTCCTTACCAGATAAACCCAACTGTTTTTTTTAATGTTATTCTACAATTTTTTTTGTATGATTTTGTTTTTGTTGTTTTCAATCCATTCCAATAATAACCAAAACATTTTTCATGAGTATGTCAGTTATTGTGTATAATTTCTGTATGTTTCTTTTTAATATTTTGAGTTTTCTGAAAAGTTTTTTATAAATCCTTTTTCTGCTTACCCCAAAAAACAAGTGATTTTCTATTCTTCCTTTGACATTTTCATTGGGGTAATACTCTAGTTTTATTAAATTTTTCTTAATTATTCCCCAGCAGTAAACAGTTTTTACAAACTGAAAAGAGCAAGTCAGGGGGCACTCAAATGTCTGTGGGCCTTTCCCGTCCCCCCTTTTAAGTATTTTTATTTAATTACTACCATTGTTATGCCATTTCAGTACATTTGTAGTTTGTACCTATCACTTTGAACCCAGACACACACTGCATTGAATATCTCTTCTTGCAAACCAGAGATATCACATAAGTGGTGACTATTCAGCATTTACTGAAGCATTTTCTGAATTTCAAATTAGATGACACTTCATTTTTTTTTTTTCTCAACGAAAATTTTCTAAATGAAACCAAAAAATTTCTTTCCCTGTCTATAAATTATTAAAAAAAAATTTTTAGTGGTAAAAGTTAAAAAATTAATCTGCAAATATACATATATTTAATATAAGGGCATAAAGTAACAATTACAGACACATAAAAAGTTACCAAGGCATTTGTTGGAGGGACTTACCTTCCTGCAATTAAATGCCAATGCACTTACTCCCTGACATGGATCTTTTTCTCCTTTTTTTTCGCTGATGTTTTGCGTGGGTATTAAAATTTAATGGGGGTTTTCCCCAATTTTTCTTCTTTTTAGAATTTCGGATCCCCAAACCCAATCATACCTAAAGATTATCTGAATTTTTTATTTATTCTAAAATTTAAATTTCTTCCCTTTTGATTCAGTTATGTTAATCATCTGCTGCCCCCTCAGTCGATGACTATTCTGGAGTCCATGACCTTGGAGTCTCACAGGTAGTGAGTTGGATTAAAGTTTTTTTTGGGGCCCTTTTTCCCACTTTGACACAAAAGTACCCTAAAAAATCCAATGTAGAAAGTTGACTGTCCAGTCCCTGCTTCTTCACTGAAATCAATGGAAAATGTGGAAACAACTGAGTCAGCAACTCCCATAGATGAGAGAAGGAAAGTTAGTTGAAGTTCTAAGTTTTCAAGAGGTTGGAGGCCCCCAAACAAGTTTTCCTTTGTTTTCATTATACCATCTCACAACATGAGGGGGATAAGGGTACAAAATAAGGCTTTATTTTTCAGTAAATTTTTTGCATGTTTAAGTCAAAGAATGGTCACATTAAAAAGAATGATATTCTATTTTAAAGGATAAACTATACAAAATACCGTTCTGTATCTCAGAAAATGGAAATCACATTCTACATCTCTTTTGAGCATTTAATGAGACAAATCAAACAAAAGCACCATTTCTCTGCCTTGGGTCAAAGTTATTCCTATGAAAGGAGAAAAGGAATTCATAGGTTCTATATTGTTCAACAAAAATGAATAAAAATAAAAGTACTGAAAAAGTTTTGAAAGTTTTAAAATGATTTAATATTAACTTTATCGAGGCAATTTAATCATGTTAAAAGGTTGTACCAAAGAATAATTCAAGGTAAGATGAAATGTTTGGTCTTACGTTCTCTTCAATATTGCCATTTTCCTAATTAAAAAGGACAATTTTTAATTTTACCAGCTATGTTTTATAACATTGAGCTGTAATTTTATTAATCCAGCACCAATACTATTTAGTGGGCCATGATTTTTAGGCTAACATGTTAAGATCAAATGAAATAGCACTGTTTTTAAAAATTTAAAATTTGTTATTAATAGGCAGGTACATAGTAATGACCTCTATGTGAATAAGCAGTATACATCCAAGGGACCGTTCGTGGACACTTTGGGCCACATGTATGAACCTGTTTAGGTCTAAAATTCACTTTTTTGCCAATAGGTTACTAGGGGAAAAAGTGAGTTTTTGACCTAAAATTTCATCTTGGGCCCCTTTGTTACAGTATATAATGTAATAAAAGCTCATTCCGACTTGTGTAGTAAAAGTAGGATTGCACTATTATAGGCAGAAAAAGACAGAAACGGGGTCCCTAGCAAAACCAATTATGAACTTTGCTCTCCCACTGTTGACCAAAGAGAAACGCCTATAGTCTACCAAAGTCTCAAAGCCTCTCCAACTATCCATCAGTATCTATGAACCATGATATTAACTAGTTCAGTCTCTTACTATGTAACAGGGAGCAGTTTCAGAGTGGGTCCCTGTACGGTATATTCTTGGTCCCTGTGCTCCTACATAGGATGCAGATATGGATGGTATGTTTTCCATTTTGTCCACTCAAGGCAAAATCTATGAATTCGCCTTTGCCATATATTGTGGATTCTATAGATGCATGAACAGACAATTTGCTTCTGATTGAACATTTTAATGCGCCAAAGTTTGGTATGAAACTGCCATACAAAACACTCTATGTGCCAGTTTTGTGTGTAATGCACCAAAAATGTTTGGCGCATAGCACTTTCATTCATACTGTTGTATTATACACTTGTCAATATATATACAGAACTGATGTGTTGGAGCCAAGTTACAAAAATGGCGCATGCGAAATTTATAGATGTCATCACCCTCGGTGTTTGATGGTCTTCATATTTGAATTATATCTTAAAATAGAGGACTCTATCTCTCAGTCGATATTTTGACTATTCTCGGAATGCATTAACTTTTCCTACACAATGACCTCATAATACCACATCAGCAATATATTACTTACTTTTGCAAATTTTCGGCTCTAGTAAAAGAGGTTGTTTTATTAAAAACTGGAGCACCGGAGTTTTCGAATGGTTAGGTAGTTCAATGGGGTCAGGTAGTCTGGAACTGTATACATTTTTCTGAAATTGGAGCTGTGTTTAAGGTTATTGGTTATATTGGATGGAAATATCTAGAGAATTGCCAGTTAAACTTTTATTATCATGATATAATTACTAAAAACATAGGGCTACATGTCCCAATACGCAAGAGCTGTTTTTTTGGTCTATTTTGCACCAAAAACACTTTTGATGACACCATATTCTAGATGTAAATGAACTGTTGTACACCAAAACTAGGCGCATTATATGCCGGGTATGACACATTGTAATGCACCTAATAAGGCACATTACATACAGATGTACCAGAACTAAAAAGAACTGATAATGCACCATCATATCACGGCACAGAGTGTTATCTCATCTTTCTCAATGCCCTTTGTTTCACAGTGAGAGAGAAGATTAACACAAAAAAAGCCGTGAATTCACGGTACAAGCTTAGACTCTGCCTAATCTAATAAGGAGCAGATACGTGTGCACCTCCATAATCCAAATTGAGCCTATCGAGCGAATAGCTTACACTTAGTTTTGTTATGTTTATGGTGCCTCCGTTAAAGGCAATGCGCATGATAGGCGCCTTTACATAATGTTACCATTGGATACGCATTAGTTTACATGCAAGGTATAATGACGCAGAATTCTTTTGAGAGGATCAGACTTTACACTGATTTAATGCGCCTAAAAACAGCTGCGGCGCCGCCAATTTTTGGAAATGTCAACCATAATGTTTGATGACTTTAACCCTTCCCAAAATTTTAGAGGGGTTGTTTATTTGTTTTAAGGGAATCTGTCGTCATTTTTTATGCTGATCCATATTCTTTTTTTCTTAGATGTTTTTTATTTTCTGATTGTAGATTTCTCACTTTGGTTGTCTGTATATGAGAGAGATGATTTATAGCAGCTTCATGCACATAGGAGTCTGTGAACTGGATCATTGGGTCACCTTGAATTGTAATTTGGTTGTGCCTGATAATGAGGAGGACATGTGAAATGTTTTCTCTAAGAACAGGAAGGTCTGACGATGATTGGGCATAAGGCCAAAGAGAAAACTGCGGACCTTTAAGAATATATAGATATTTAAAAACAATAACACAGATAATTTATTAACAAGTGTGTTTAACATAAAAACATGGATTAAACAATTAGTCATTTTTTAATGACACATTTCCTTTAAAACAAGTGTGCACCAATTGGGAGGAAGTGATTAATATTAGCTTTAATCTCGCCTCGAAATCCTGCCTGTTCCAGCGGCTTCTGTTCTTATTGATTCATCCTACCGATGACATCACGTTCATTGGTTATGTGACACTGCAGCCAACTACAGACCTCAGCGGTCTCTTCCTGTATTAATAACTTATGATCTGATTCCAGCAAAATACATTGAAAATACATCTAATTAGTGACGGTAAAAAATACTCTTTGCTTCCAAGTTTTAATTCTGAAGACTATGGTAATTTTTTAGGTCAACTGGCATCAAGTTATTGTCCATCGACATAATTTATGGGAGCTTTATTTTGATAATTTGTAAATAAATGTTTTGTTAAGTCAACAGAAGTTTCTTTTAATTATTTTTAATATTCACCGGATCACCACAAGTGACTCTTCAATTCTTGCAAAGACATTTCAACAATTTTTCGCCAATGAATCAACATTCCAACATTCGGTGGTTCCTAAAATTTAGCTTTAAGAAGTTTTTTTTTTTTTAAATTGCTCTTATCTAGTATTAGATTTTGTCCATTTCTGTAACTAATATTAAGAATTTTTTTGATGATTCTCTGAATGTTTTTGCTATACATGCTCGATAGCGTCAAGCAGATGCTTTTGAACTCCATCAAACTATAACATTCCAATGCTTAGTGGTTCTAAATTTCATTTCTCAAGATATGGGGAAATGTTATCATTATCTGTCATTCTCGTTTATTTCTCTTGAATATAGAAGAAAACATTTTAATAATTCTCTAGATGCTTTTCTTATGCTGATGAGTTTACTTCAATCACATAGTCCTCATAAAGGTTTTTCAACCAACTCTCAACATTGGACCAGTAGTACAAAGCTGTAAGGTTCCAAAATTTTAAGCTGAAGATTTGTGGGAAGTTTTTGGCCACAAATCATTTTGTATCTGTGCCATATGTAGGATAATGCACAAAATCTCAAATTAAGTTTTGATATTGTCTAAGTTTGTCAACTAAAGTAAATTTACATTTTGCTAACCCTCTATATGTTTTTGATAAGCATACAAGTCATTGTTATACTGCAGAGGCTTTGGCTCATCACTGGAGTTGATTCTTGGGGCCCACCAGTGGAGTTGATTCTTGGGGCCCACCAGTGGAGTTGATTCCTAGGGCCCTCCAGTGAGTTGATTCTTGGGTCCACCAGTGGAGTTGATTCTTGGAACCCACCAATGACATTGATTCTTGGGGTCCAACTGCTGAGTTGATTCTTAGGGCTTACTAGTGGAGTTGATTCTTGGGACCCACCAGTGGAGTTATTTATTTGGGCCCACCGGTGGAGTTAATTCTTGGGACCCACCAGTGGAGTTCATTTTTGAGGCCCACCAGTAGAGTTCATTCTTGGGTTCCACATCTGGAGTTGATGCTTGGGGCCTACCGGTAGAGTTGATTCTTGAAGCCCACCAGTAGAGTTAATTCTTGAGGCCCATTTTGCAGCTACTGCACATGACTGCACATACAAAGGCTGCAGAAGGGAAGTTCCATTTAACTGGAGCCAGAAGACAACATAAGACCCAGAAAAAGGACCAACAAATTCTTCACTAGACAAACATCATTATAGAGGTGAATATTTTTTTTTTTATTTGTTTCTTACAGGATATGCACCATACTAGAAGTTAAAAAGGGAAGCTAGACAATACATTTAAAGGGGTTTTCTCACCACATGAATTAGCTTTAAAAATGCAAGATAAATAAAGATTATTACCAACTACATTGTGGTTTTGATTTTGCGTCCTTTCAGAAACAAAGATGGTTTTTATCTCCTGCCTATGTACACAGGCTTCCGTAGGTTACCAACCACCTCTCTCTGCTTTAGCAGCCCTGGCCAGGATGGTGATATCACTCCCTACTGTGTCTTATCAGCTGCACCGGAGCTTGTTTACCTTTCTTTCTGACAAGATTTAACACTTTAGAGTGCTGTAGTCTTGTGCCCTTCTGCTGAAACCCATCATCACCTATGTTCCTTTAAAAGACACAGCTGTAAATAGTAGAGCAGAAATGTCTGTTAATGCTGAAGAGCCATCCATGACCTGAACAAGAAGTAGCAGTCTGGAGCTGTAGAACCACCTATAGCCTGAACAGGAAGTGGCAATCTGAAGATGGCTGTGCAGAGCCAGCTCTATGATAAAGGTAGAAAAACACAGTTAAAGGGGGTGTTCCCAGAATTAAGAAAGCTTGTTGTATTTCAGGGCATGATAAAAAATAAAAGATAAAAATCATACTCACCTCCAGTGCTGGTCCATACATCCTGGAAGTAGAAGTGAACCATTCATCGTTCATGTGACAGGTGCAGTCAATCACAGGTCCCAATGTTATGTGCACATGACCACTGTGGCCTGTAATTGGCGGCACCTGTCAGATAAACAATGACCGTTCACTGCTTCAGAGGGGATGAACGGACCGGTGCCGGGACTGTCCAATAGCGTCTGGGAGGTAAGTATGACTTTTTTTTATCATTTCCTGACAGACCAACGAGCTTTCTTATCTCTTGGACCTCTCTTTAAACTTCAACCTGAATCTAAAGCACAGTACTAGTTATGATCTAAGGGACTCCTGTATTAGGACTTTACTGAATGTCTAGTGCTTTAAGGGTTTTTCCATAATTAAAAAAAAAAAAAAACACGGCTGCTTTCTTTCTAAAACAACTCTACATCAGTCCACAGGTTGTGTTTTGTATCGCAGCTCATGCCAATTCATTTCAATGGCGCTAAGCTGTTAAGATTTTATTCATGGACAACCCCTGCAATGTTATTTATTTATTTGCGGTGAAACCCTTTAAAAGTGGAATGTGAATTGTTCCCCAGCAAGAACGATTAACACAAATGAAAACCTTGAAATGCGCTGGTTAAAGATAGAATGGCATTTTCTATCATTATCAAACAACCGAAGAGTGAAGCAAGCCCTGAGGCATGCATAAAATAAGAATACAAGCTATGGAAATAAATAAATCAGGACACAAGGTGAAAAGGGAAGCAATTTTAAATAAATGCCACTTCAGTGTAAAGCTTCATATTATAGATGGAGCGGGGATATTGCAGAGCATAAAAACACTAAAATATTAAACTAGGAAGGATTTTGTCTTTTCGGCTTTAATGACAAATAGATGAAAAAATAAAGAGGCAGAAGAGTTCCGAGGAAGATTAAGAATTAACAAGATGCAGACTGAGCGTATGATGCAAGCTTCTGTTTATGAGATGTAATCATAGATTTTTGCATTTTCTGTCACTGGAGTCTCTAAAAAAATACCTCAGGCAAAGTTACAGTTTAAGTGAAATTCGTTAATGCTTGAATCCAATTTTATAAGACTTTTTTTAATAGAATAAAGTAGATTTTTATTTCTTAATATATAATTGCATGAAATCCAATAAATGGGGCCCAAAACCCGAAAATTTAAAAATCAATTGTAAAAAGAATTTTTTTTGGATTTGAAAAAGGGAAATTTATTTGGGCCCAAATTTTAAAAAAGTGAGATTTTTGGAAAAGGCCCGAAGAAAAACCGAAAATTTTTTGGGGTGTTCTGGGGTGTGTGTTTTTTATTGTGGGCCAAACCGACCTCAGACGGTCGCGGGGATTTGAAATGGGTGGGGGAACAGAGGAGATCGCTCCCGGGGGCGTCCCACCGAAATTTTAGGGGATAGGGGGGGGAAAAGGGAAACCCTTTTGGGCCCGCCCAGAAACCATGGGTTTAAACTGTAGGGTGTATTAGTGTGGTGCTATGCGGTTTTTGAGGGGTTGGGCCCTTTCCCGGGCGGTCACAGCGTTGGGGGGGAGGCCCAGCCCCAAACGTTCCAGGCAAGGTTGGGTTTTCCAGGATTTACCAGGCATAAAAAAACCCTGTCTCTGCAGGTGTTCGGGGGGGGGGGGGTTTTCTGTTTACCGGGGTTGGGGAGCAGCAAAGGGTGGAGACAGAGGCTCTGGCCCCCAGGGTTAGGAAAAAGGCTGGTGTTTTGGGATACGGGGAAAAGTGTATGCTTTTGGGTGGTACGGGGGACGCTAGGCCCAAGTCCACGGCTAGAGAGGGCCCTAACGTGTTTGGGTAGGGGGCCAGAAGGCCTGGGGTTTTTTTTATTTGTTTTTTTTTGTTTGCTTTGTGCCCCTCAATAAAACGGGCCCTGAGGCCATGTTAAACTGGAGCCCAGTGTCGGGTGTCCCATTCCGCCTACAAAAGACGGGATCCAAGAGCTGAATGGCCCCCCGGGCCCGGGGCCCAAGATGGCGGGCCCCGTTTGGTATGAAAGGGTGTTAAAAAAATGGTGGGGTTTGCCGTGGGGTAAAAATTGGCAAAACTAAATTTGGGGCATGTTGGCACAAAAAGTTGTCCCTTTGAAGTGGTACAATTTGCAAAAGTCTTCTCCCGCAAAAATTTAAAGGGGCGGGAGGCCCTTATTGTGAAGCAGTGCTGCAAAAGGAGAACCCCCGAAAAAAGGCTGAGTTCTGGGGGGTTGGAGGGATGGGGCCTCTAAGTGGGAGAGGGGGACAAAACCTCATGTGGGAAAATGTGCTGTCTAAAAAAATGTGTTGCTGGCCTAAAAATTTTTTTTTTGCATTGGGGGAAAACTCCTTCCCCAGCTAAAGGCAGTCTATAAAGGATCTGAGCAGTGACTGCAACCATGAA
Organism: Phyllomedusa bahiana; assembly: GCA_025379985.1. Taxonomy (NCBI): domain Eukaryota; kingdom Metazoa; phylum Chordata; class Amphibia; order Anura; family Hylidae; genus Phyllomedusa; species Phyllomedusa bahiana. Next base: position 41,613 of record JAODAL010022341.1, on the reverse strand, counting down.
AAAGGAGAATGAGAAGCCAAGCAAAGTTAAAGGGCAAAACATGGGGGGGTTAAAAGCCATTCTAAACCCCCAATTCCACAGTCTGAGAAAGGGGGATCACCACAATACAAGCAGCCTTGCAGGCGGGAGGTGCAGGTAAAAGCAGGAAAAGAGGGATGGCAACCCGTAAAAAGATGATTCCGGGTGATGTTTTGCCTACAGGTGGACATGTGCAGGGGGGGGTTTGTCCTTTGGCGGGGGCCTTTAATTTTCACCCAAAAAAAGGGGGTCCCCCCTCAAGAGAGATGGTTTTGCTAAGGGACCTGGTGCCCCGTTCCCAGGGGAAACCAATCTGGATCGGGAAAGAGCCTGTTTCCCCACTTTTCCGCGGGGGGAGCCTTGTTGGAGATGCCAAAAAATGGGGGAAAATTGGGGGCTCCGGGAATCCCCTTAAGGAGGAGGCCCCAACAGTTTGAAACCCCCGGGGAGCTTCGGGTTGAATGGGCCCTCCCCAGGCTGAAATGGACAGTCAGCAGCGGGAAACCCAGACTGAGCCCAGACTTTCAAATCTGGTAAAGCCCTGCTCCAGTGGGGTTGGTGATGGGGTTTGGGGGCTTTTGCATGTTTCTAAAGAGGATTTGGGTTGGGGCTAGACAGACCCCCCAAATATGCTGAAAACCGAAGGTCCTAAGGCAGTGGATTGCAGGTCTGAGGGTTTTTAGCATATATGCAATGAGGGGCCTTTTTGGAAAATTTGTTAATAATGGGTTAAATGTACCTGAAACCCAAATTTAGCTTTTTTCCCCCCGGGTGGAGGGGGGAAACCTATTGGGGGGGGTCCAGTGTAGCATTAGTTAATGCAATGTGTGAATTTGCTTCAAAAAAATGCAAAAAACAGTAGGGGGAAAACCCAGTCAGGTCTGCCCCTGGAGTTCATGGCTGTCTGGGCTATTTTTAAATTTAATGCAGGTGTGAAATTAGCTTCTGCGGAAACCCCACCCCCAGCTTTGAGGGGGACAGGCTAAAGGTTTGCCCCTAGGGGATGGGGGTTTTAAACGTGAAGGGATGTGTGTTTTGTGGGGGGATGAAAATTGGGGGAAATGGGTTCCCAAATTACATTTTTAGGTGGATCTACTGCGGTTCCCGGGTAGCAACCGGTTCCCTCTGCATCCCCCTGTTTAAAAAACTTGTGAGTATGAGGCCCCCGGGGCGGGGTTTTTGTGGGGGGGGTTTGGGTTTTTCCCAGCCCGAAAATTTTCTGTCCCAGGGAACCCCAGTGAAAATGGGGTGTAGGGGGATTTTAAGTGCAAGTTGCAGGTGGGCCCTAGGGTTGGGGGCTTTTTAATGCATTTGGGGGTGCAGGTGCAGTTGTCGGGGGATTGATAGAAAATTTGGGGGAACTGGTGTGCCAAATCCAGTTTCCCCATGGAGCTGATGTGGTTCCCCAGTTGCAATCAGGGGCTCTGCTGGTGGGGAAAAGGTGTTGGGGTTGCTGGGGTGAGCACGGCTAGTGCATTGCCGGGAAAGGGGGGGGGGAAGTCAAAACCCGGGAAAATTAGGGTTTTGCTGTTTTATGTTTTGGGAGGAACTAGGATTTTGTGGGGTGTGCTGTTTGTGACAAAAACCTTGTAAGAGTTTTTTTTCCCAGTGGTGGTTGTGGACGCTGAAAGTGTGTCATTTGTTTACAGTTTTAATGTTGGTGATTACTCAGAGGGGGAGTGAGGGAAAAATTTCCTTTTTTAAATTTGAAATTTTTGTGCCAAGGCAGATTTTGTGTGCGCCCTGATCTGTGTATTACGGGAAAAGGGGGATCTTTTTTTTTTGAAAATCCATTTTTGGGGGCCCTGAATGGATTGAAGACCCAAGATCTGTGGGGCCCGGTAGGCCCCTGAAAGGTCCCCCTTGCCCCAAGTGGTGGCTATATTTGTAGTACCCTTTTATGCAGTGGTCAGAGGGGACGGCGTGATGGGTTTTTGGGGGAAAATGTGACCCGCTATCCCCAGAGAAGGGGGATGTAGGCCCAAGCTTTAGGGGAGGGAAGGTCGGGTGTTTTTGGGCCCCTCAGTTGGAAAGGGAAAATTTCCCCGTGAGGAAACTAAAGGTAAATGGAAAGGGGTTTTTCCTATGTGTTTTTGTTGTAAAGCAGTCCCCCCAAAAGGGTTAATAGCCGGGATACCGGGTTCCCCCTTGGGGGAGAGTTACGGGGGATGTGGGGGGAAAATTGCCCTCCATATTTTTACTGCAGTAATGCCCTAAAAAGCGTTCTAAGAGATGTGCTCTGTCTCCCCGGTCTGAGCAGGCTAATCCGGGACATAGGTGATGAGGTGGGGTTTTTACTGAGCCAAAGTTTTACTGGGAAACTTTCTGAGAGGGTGAACACCTCTCAGAGTTTGTTGCTAGCAGCGATTTCCAAAATATTTGAGAAATCCCCTAGGGCCCGTTTTACAGGGTTTTTGGTGTTGACAGGGGGCCCCCGTTAAAGGCAGTTTAAAAGGGGGTCTGCCGTCGGGGCCCCGGTTTAAAGAAGGGGGGCCCCCAAATGGCCCAAATGGGGTTTATGGGGGAAGGGGGCCCGACGTTCAAACTGTATGGGGCCCTGAAAATTTTGTTTGGGGGCCCCGGGGGGTTGACTCTGGTGGGTTTGGGGGACATTTGATAGTGGGCCGCACAGGAATTGTCCTGGGCGGTCTACCAGGGTGAAAGGGTACAGGAGGTTTTTGAGGAAAGTATCTCCCCCAGGGTGATGGTTAAATGGTTGTTGACACGCAGAGGAGAAGGTTTTTTGCTTAAAAAACCCTTGTGGATGGGAGGTGGGTTTATGGAGTCCTCAAGGGGCAATTATTAAAGTAACCTTGGGAAAAATTTCATGCCGAGCTTTTCCCAGGGTTGGGCAGTTGGGGAATTTGGAATGCTAGCTTGCATACAGAATGTGGTGGGCATCTTCTTTAAAGGGCCCTTTTTGGTTTGGGTCCCTTTTGTTAAGGGGTAAAATGACATACACGGGGCAGGGTTGGTTAAAAGAGGATCAGAGTCATTGTGAAAGGGGAGAAAATCGGGTCTTTTGGTGGTTTTTTAGGGCCCGAGCTTTCAAGTTTGGGGGACAAAAACGGGGTTTTGGGGAAAAGGGTTCCCAAAAGGAAAAAAGTGGTGTGCCCCCCCCTGGGAAAATTTAAGTTTAAAAGGAAAGGTGTGAAGTTTGGGTCCCCTGTGGGGAGGGTTTTTACCCCGGAGGGAAAAGGTTTTTCATGGTGAGAAAGGACCTGCGGCCCCCTTTTTAAAGGGGGGGATGTGGGTCCGACCCACCCAGCGGTCGGCAGGGGTTTGCCTAGGGGGGCGTACAGCGGAGTTTTGCTGCCGACGGCCCCCGAAATTGGATTCCCGGGGGGGGAAGGAAAACCCTTTGGCGGGCATAACCTTTTGGGTTTTTTGGGGAAAGTGTAATTTGTGTGGCTGCTATGCGGTTTTGGGTGGGTTTTCCTTTTCCCGGGGCGGGGCACAGGGTTGGGTGGGGGGGGGCCGTCCCCAAGTTCCAGGGGCCCGGTTCGGTTCCAAAGGGTTTACCAGGAAAAATAATAAAACCTGTCTCTGCAGGTGATCGGGGGGCGTGGTCTGGTAACCGGTGTGGAGCAGCCCAAAGGGGGGTGGAGGGGGCAGAGGCTCTGGCCCCCCGGGGGCTTAGGAGAAGCCCCGGGGGGCCCTTGGATACTGGGAAGGGTAAGCGGTTTGGGGGTACTGGGGGCTAAAGGGCCCGTCCACGGCCCAAAGGGGGACTAACGTGATTAGTAGGGGCCCAAGCCTGAGGTTTTTTTTATTTGTTTTGTTTTTTTGCATGTGCCCAAAAAAAACTGGCTGAGGCCAGTTTTTAAATGGGCCAGTGTTGGTGCATTCCGCCTCAAAAGACGGCGTCCCAAGCTGAATGCCCCCCGGGCCGGGGCCAAGATGTGGCGAAGGTATTAAAGGGTGTTACATTATATATATAATTTATATATATTTTATATTTTTTATTTATATATATATATATATAAATTATTATATAAAATTTTAGTAATTTTTTTTTAAGCAAAACCAGCAAAAGAAAGAAAACATAAAAAAAAAATCAAATTATTAAAAAAATTTAAAGAATATAGGGCCCTGAAGAAATTTTTCTAAAACTCACTTTTTTGCCTGGGTTTTTATAGGGCAAAAAACGAGTTTTAGACCTAAACAGTTTTTATACATGTGGCCCATAGAGTTTAGAAAAGCAGAAGACATTTTGGGCAACATGTATGTACGGGCTGCGCCAAAAGTCTGGCATCCTTTCAGCCCAAAAAAATGCGCCCCCTTTTCTAATTTTTAACAGGTGCACTCCAAAATTTGGCGCATTACGAGTTCCCGCGGCACTTTTGATAGGGGGGATTCCCGGGGGCGTGTGCCTACACATATGATTTTAACATTTTTAGGGGGGACGGGGAAAATTGCACAAAACTTTAGAAAGGCACACCAATTTTAAATAGTGGCTACCCGAGCCTGAGTTGTCGCTTTGGGCTGAAATGCCAAATTTTTGACCCCATAGAAAAAGTTAATGAATTCAGGGCATTTAGGGATGTGCACACAATAAAATTGATGCCTGCGTGCCAAAATTCATACATGTCGCCCTTTATGTCACTGAGACTCTGTTGGTTTGACTCCTGACACCAATTGGAAGGTGCAAGCAAGCAAATGTGTTCTCCTCAACATCAAATGAAATATTGAAGGAGTCGACGGCAACCATCGGGACACAAATTCAACCAAAAATCTGTAAAGGTCTCTGAGCTGACAAGTAAAGTGGCTTCTGAGTGGAGGACAACCTGCCGCTATGTGCATATGTTCTGTGAGGGTATATGGAAGTAGATACTCCTGATGAGGCAACCTCCTTTTGGGGAGAACCTCTTCCTTCGAGGAATGTTGTGGTCATTTGTAGACACTGGACTTTATGGGCACATGTATGATCTAGGCGCATAGAGACCAGTTCTAACTAGCTTTAAAGCAGTGTAGAATGCACCAGAATGTATGGACCTGTTCTACTGCGGGTCATAGATTTCTAGCTCCACTACAACAAGGCAGACTCAGGTAAACCACTTGTAACTTGGTCTGCCTGTTCCAGCAGTTATGTGCCTGGTTTTGCGGTCCTCCAGTCATAAATGTACCACGCCCCCAGAATGTCCTCACCTTTTAGGCGCCTTACAAAGAGCCATGGGCGCCGCATAATGCACCTTTCTTTGGAGTGTGCCTGCTTTTACATCTAGAGAACAGTGTTTTGGGGCTGAAAGAACACCAGAATACAAATTCAGTCCCGTACATACATGTCGGTCTATGTTCGCTTTTTTCTGCCTATTAGATGACAAACTTAAAAGGGTTATCTTACCGTAGTCAATAATGACATATTGGTAAGATATGTGACCAACAACTGTCTCCAGAATGAGCCCCGAAACCTCTCTGACAAAAATGGATAGATGGTTGAGACTCTCCCTTTGAAATCAATGGGATTTGCAGGTATAGCTGATTTCATTTAGATATTGATTTTAGTGGTAGATTCCCAAATATATCTTCACTCCTAAGGAAGAGGTTTTCAGGGCTTGTTCTAGAGATAGGTTTTGGTCTCAGAGATGGGGGACACACTCAGACATTGATGGCATATCCTATCGATGTTCCATCTGTCACGCTGTGTGCCCCAATCTCTATTCTGGACTGCGGACATGTTCGTGTCGGCACTCTCACTCCAGTCCCTACCGGCATCTACTCACCTCTCCATGCTCCTGCTTTGTACCTCGCTACTGTCGGTATCCGGTGCATGTTTACTCTTTCCTTAGGGCACGCACATGCCAACTCTTGAGGATTTAAAGGGCCATTGTGTCATTTGCCTTCCAATAGCTGACCACCTCCTTCCTAACAAGGGACTTCTTCCCTGTGACTTTCTCCATAGGCTTTATTGCTTGCTGATAGTATTCCTGGTTCTGACATATTGCTATGGATTTCTGACTACACTTGCCTGTCGTCTGCCCTGACCTACTCACCTGTAACCTGACAAAGCCTCTGTCTGCTCCCTTGGTACCTCATTTGGGCACCTTGGCTAACACTAAAAGTGGCCCCATTAGGGGTAGTGACCTGGGAGTTGCCCGCAGCAAAGTCCACCCTGTTTTGCAGCTGGCTCTGTTGACTACCGGGGGGCTCTTGAGACTCCACTCTCTGGAGTAGCCAGTGTCATCACTTGGGATGACCAAGCAGATCTGCACCTGCACCATAACACTATTCATGTCTATGGTGGGAATATCCCATTAATGTATAGCTATATATAGTTTAGAATTTACTAACTATGGTTCTCCCCTCTGCTATATTTATGTTGCATTGTTTCTAGGCCATAAAGATCTGATTGATGTGTATTTTTGAGGTTGCTTGATCTTTTATACTTTTGTTAAAGTTGTCCATGTATGCTCCATCATACCCAAAATCAGTGAATGGTAAATACAGAAGCTGATCACTCAATTGTTTTTGTATCGTCCTTTAGCATTAAAAACATAAGGACTCGGAGCTTGCATCGTAATTTATTCAGACAGAAAAAGCACTTTTGGGTGGCGTCATTGCAAAACCTTCGGTGGATTCTCAAAGTTCAGATTGCCATCTCCAATAACCTCTTATTGAATAACATGTTTCCCCCTAGGGGAGAGAAAACTTTCACTCTTTTACCAACTGAGCCTCACTCAGTCCAGAAGAAACAGAAGACACAGCCTTTGGAGTGGGCTTAAGAAGGTCTCCAACGCCTGACCCTCAGGATTTTTTTTTTTTTATTAACAAAAGTCTGGGCTAAACCCTTATATACTAACGGCAATAAAATATTGATTAAGATGGTTATACGCTGAATTATATACATACATAGTTTAAAAAATTCACTTAATTGATTACAGAATATATTGATAAAAAGCCCATCACATGATTCCTAGCCAAGCTTCTCTTTAAAATTAAAATTTTCTGTATACTTGCTTATGGCTACAGCAATGTAAAAAAAAAAAAAATTATGTTTACATCAATACTATTTTAAAACGAAAAAAAAAGTGTCAGTAATGAGTACTGAGTGCCTGGATCCCACCAATGGAGTTGATTTTTGGGGCCCACCAGAGAAGTTAATTCTTGGGTGCCACTATCGGAGTTGATTCTTATGGCCCTCCAGTGGAGTTGATTTTTGGAGCCCAACATTGGAGTTGATTACTGGGACCCACCAGTGGAGTTGATTCTTTTTGCTCACAAGTGGAGTTGATTCTTTTGGCCCACCATTGGAGTTGACTCTTGTGGCCACCAGTGCAGCTGATTCGTGGGGCCCACCAGTGGAGTTGACTCCTGAGGTCCACCAGTGAATTTGATCCTTGGGGCCCTCCAGAGGAGTTAATTCTTGGGGCCCACCTGTGGAATTAATTTTTGGGGCCCACCAGTGGAGTAGATTCTTGGGGTCCACCCTAAAGCTCCTGTATAGAGATGAGCGAACCCTAAAAAGATTGAGTCGAACCTCGAATTTTGAGAAGTTTGGTTTGAAGTTCGAGTCTAACTCAAATTTCGAACCCCATTAAAGTCAATAGGAGAATATGTTCAGGTTAATTTTTATACCTTAAGGGTGAGGAGAAGCTGTAATTGCCATCCATAAGAATAAAATGGATACGTGGAACAACTTAGTGAAGACAATTTGGCTCTAAGAGTCAAAAAATTGAGAGGCTAAAATAATTAATTCCTTTCAATGGCTAACTGAAAAGATGAGGACAGCATAGCTATAGGAGGTGCACCGGTAGCAACTGCTACGGGGCCCTTTTGACACATAAAAAGACACCAGTATTGGAAATGGCACATGGTAACTGGATGGAGCCCCCTATCATTTTTTTGCCCAGGGCCCAAGAACTTTTAATTTCGTTTTGAAGGCGGACAGATTAGAGGGCAGTCCATGGTGGCAGCGAAACCCGGGTAAGGAGAACAGCGGGGTTCCAGACCACTAATTAGCGGCAGTACCTTTGGGTGGCAGGAGAAATGGCTGGGGAACATGATTTTGGGTTTCGCTGTTAACACCGTAAAAACAGTCACCTTTGTGTCCCCGGTGTAGCGAAGAAATGTTTTTTCCCCCCAACCACCCCCAAAGCTAAAAGCATGAATGTCGGCAATGCCAGGCTGTTGGCCTTCAAAATGTCGCCTTTCCCCTTGGCTGACACAGATACGTTCCGCCACGTCATGGCCCTGGCATGCCCCCAATATCAAATACCGAGCAGGCATTTCTTCGCCAGAAAAGCTGTCCTTTTTTCTGTCCTTCATCAGAAAAGCTGACCTTTTGGGCCCTCAATAAAACTTTAAAGAAAAAAACAGTATTTGAAATAGATTCCTTTCTATGGGAGATTTGTTTTAAAAGTCTTTGCCTTTAAAAAAAATGAAAAAAAACAGTTTTCTTTAATTCCAAAATTTGCAGAAAACAAAAAACTATTTCAAATGATTTCTTTCTAAGGGAGATTTTTTAAACCCTGTCATGGAAGAAAATCTAGCACCCAAAATTTCAAAACTGTACTTTTCTAATCCCAAAAATTTCAGCAACAAAAACTATTAAATAATTTTTTTTTCTATAGCAGATTTTCTGAAATATCCTTTTGCAATACTGTACCCAAAAACAGGAAAAAGAATTTTTGGGGACTCAGAATAAAAATGGAAAAATGCAGCCAGCAATACCAAACTCCCCAACTATTGCTGTGTAAGATTCCCAAGCTGCTGTCCCCCCCTTAACGAACCTAAAAAAGCACTTTTTCCTGTCTAAAAACATTTAAAGTGGCCTGCCTGCTTCAAAAAACAAAAGAGAGGGAGTTTGTTCATACACAAGTGAACTCAAAATGGCATTTTAACAGGAAATACAGTGACATACAATTTTAAAAGGGGCATTTGATTTTAAAACAGCCAGTGAGATCCACACACGAGTGGTCATTTTTTAACACCCTCTGTGCTGAGCACTGATTGGAGGGCCCGGAAAATGCGGAACAGCAAAAAGTAAAACAAAAATGGCCGTTGATCATGTCTCAAATTTTAAATTTTTTCTCGAACAAACCGTAAAAAGCTCGGTTCAGCAAAGATCGAGAACTTAACTTTTCTCGAACCGTTCGATCAACACTACTCCTGTGCATGGCTGCACTTACTGCACATGACTCTTGCACTCTGTAATTTGCTTTCTGTCTTTCTTTAACTTCCTTTCTTCCTGAAAAGCATTCACAGGTCTACCATGCCCAAGGGTTCATCATACTCAGGGGCCCACCATGACCTTTGCACCTTTGTGGGGCAGTCTGAATACAAAATAATGCATGACGAATTTTAGTTTTGAATACAAAATGGCTGTATGTTGAGCAAATTTTTATTTTTAAAATAAGGGGAACCTTTTTCAATTTTCTTCTAAAAGGGGTTTACAGCATTTTTGGAAAAAGTTGTTTTTAAGCCGGTCAGGAGTGGATCCAAAAGGAGTGGAAGATATAAAGAAGCGAATATAATTGACCATCCTCCTTCTGACTTTAGATCTAAAAATACTCCTTTAAAAACTGCAATGGTGTTTTCCCCCCACAAAAAAAAGTCATGTATGAAATTACTCTAATGGAGGGTTTTCTATAAATTAATATAATTTAAAGGTGCTTCTCACCACAGGGTTTTTGCGACTAACTATTTCTCCTTTTTACACTTCAAATCCAGGGGCATGCTCTCCCCCCAGGGGAAGTGTCTTCCCCACGAAGAGTGATGGATCACACAATCCCTCCCTGCCTCCTCCTAGTCATCTCTTTGTTTGTGTACCGTGGGTTAGAGAGGATGTCACAGCTTGCAGACCTCCCCAAGGTCAGTTTTATGCCTGGGAAGTTTTCCCCCCCTCCAAAGTTCTTGTAACCAAAAAAATCTGCATTGGGTTTTAAAAATTTTACAACAAACCTGAATTAAAAGAAACAAAGTGAGAAGGGCATTTCTCACATTTGTTTTTTATTTGTGCATGTATGTAAAGGGGTTAAGGCGTCTTTATGGGTGGGGGGAGCAAATGATAGGCTGTGTTTTTATGGGGGAGAGGGAAATCTTGAGTTAGAGAATCAGTAATTAAAAAAGTAGAAAAAGCAATTTTTTCCAGTCCTTGTCTGCAATTTAAAATATAGATAATTTTTTTGTCAATATTAAAATTAGCCCTTCCAGCAAAACTTGTAAACCCCCGTCCTTACATAGAGCTATCACTGGGAGAGGATCAGAGAGAGCTCAGGCAGCCTTTATTACACATCTTAGAGAGAGTGAAAGACAATGAGAATAAAGACACAGGGAAGAGGGACAAGAGTACAGGCAGCCAATTACAGGAAAGGAGGTGTGTCCCACACAGGGGACATGTGACGAGCAGGGCTGACTTGCAGCAAAAAAAATTTGAATAACGTGACATAGCAGTTTGTTCCCACACAGATGGAGTTGCACTTTGTGTGAACCTGTCCTTAAAGGGGTTGTCTCACTACAAATATTAGCTTTCAACAGAACAGTAAGTGAAGGAATTTTCCAAATATATTGCTATCTTTATTTTTCTTTGTTGAGGAGATCAGTGATTTTAACAGCTCTGAATTCACTCAGGTTTCTCTAGGTTACCGACCTGCTCTGCCCTACTCTCCCTGCTGTTTGTCTTATCTGATAACAGGGATGATGTCATCATACAGATCACACACAAAACTGCAGACAGCTTGAGAGCTTGTGTTTTTATTCTGTTATCTGATCTAACAAACAAAGGAGACCAATTACTTTTGTTTACTTTAGCTCTTAAGTTTCTCTGGACTTTAGATAAATATCTCCTGCTCTCAATACGGAGCTGATATTCTCACACATTTATGCGCCATTCTCAAAAACACTGGACACAATAGCATTTGATTTTTACTTTTTGGTGGTAGACTGATCATTAAATGTAATACTATAAATTTAGTATATGTTGTTACAATCCTGAGGTTCTTATTATTGTGTAGATTATTTTATGTTTTCAGAATTAAGTTAATAAAGTTTATTGTAATAAATATTTTTCATTCCACATTATTATGACCGCTTCTTAATTTGGACATCAGCAGTGTGTAGCTCATGAAGGAACTCAAGAGTTATACACTGGCTTGGTGGGTTTAAAAAGTGTATACACATACCCCTTGTAGTTGTCATGGGTTATTGTAGCAGAGCTGCAAAAAAGGTTGACTACTGACTTTCACTCCAAGGGTGGCGCTATTTCTAAAACTGTACAGTTTGTGACTTGCTGGCAGCTACTGTAGTGAAAGTATATAGTTAGTGGATAGTGTTGAGCGATTGCGTTGGCTATCGAGATCGATCGATAGTCGATAGTCGGCCGCTATCGATAAGGTTTTTTTCGATAGTGGCATCGATTATGAGCGATTACACATAAAATCTATGGAGAGAGCAACCAACACCTTCATTATTACACCCAAACAAGGCTGGAGAAGCTGAAAAATTAAAATCCACAACAGTCAAATGGATACGTGCTTTCATCTTAGGCAACACACTTAGGTTATAAAAGTCACAGAAAAAAAGTCACAGACATTCACTATCCTGTCTTCTACCACAGCCTCACCCTTAAACCCCCATCACCAAAAAATTAAAAAGGGCCAGAAGGCAGTATGATATGAACCATCTTGTTACTTGAAATCGGACATTGAATATCCCTGTCCTGGAAAGCCAGCATGAGCCCCAAAACCCGCATGACCCCAGATTTAAAAAGTGCCGCAAAAAGGGTCTTTCAACCACCATTTTAGTTTCATGGACATTGACTATACCTGTCCTGGACCGCAGTATGACCATTATACCTGTCTGACCCCAGATTAAAAAGTGCCGGGAAAAGGAGTCTGTTATGTCTGTATCTGTTATGTTTTCGTATAATACACGGGATTTTTTGCACCTTTCAATTCACCTGTGGTGAATATAGAAATTTCTGTTTTAAAAATTTACGTAGATGTGCGTCAAGAAAAATGCTGGGTGCGCAAAAGTCAAAAAAAAAAACGTAAATGTGATTTTTGTACGTACAGGTATTTTTTGGGAACAAACAACCTGTGCTGAACAAATTGCGGGTTTGTAATTTAACTCAAAGGGGGAAAAATCAACGTCAAGGTGTAATGGGGGAAAAATGAACCCCTTCTGAAATGTTACTAAATAAAAGTGGATTTTTCGCTAACAAAGAGACCTGCAGTTACTAGAAATTGTGTTTCCCCATATAAGTTCAAGCTGCCAAAAATCCAGTAAATTTTTTAATAGCAATGTTAATAATAAAGATATTGCATAAAAATATTACACTAAGTTTTGGTGAACTTTATCCGGGTTTCTTTAAAAATAAGTTGTCTTGTTCGCCCGCTCCCACCGCTGTAAATTTACAGCGATGATCTGCTTTTAAAATTCTTAGCTAATACTAAAATCTTAAAACTCAAAATTCTAACAAAATTTGGGAAAGGGATCACACTAATAGTAGGGGTTTCTCTGTGCAGAAAAGACTAATTTCGTGATTTTTGGGCCCCACAGCCAAACGGGGTCCTACCCCCTATGAGGTGAGAGACACTGAGGCTAAACGGAAACGTGTTCATGTAAAACGGGGTCATGTGTTTTTTTCCACCCAATCGAAAACCATACCATCCAATCATGAGTCGCAACACAGTCACCCTGCTCTATTTTTGTAATCTCATTTGATGGCCGCCAAAATTACAGGAAGGCCGAAAAAGGCGACGCGTCTTAATAGATGATGCTCGATTTAACCTTAATTATCGCCATGGGGATGATCTGGAAATTTCGAATCACCATAAAAACCGTTGCCGATTTCAACTTTGTCGTAAAAAATATCGCCTCAACACTAATTATGTGGGAACTAATGGCGCCATTATGAATAAGCAACATGGAAACTGCAGAGCACCACACGCCATTGATGTGAGAGGTGAATGTCTGCTAAGAAAGTGTGCAAAAGCAGACCGACACACTGCAGAGGAGTAGCTTACCACCAAAATGACCATGGGGGAGATCAGATATGTGTGTAACACAACAGTAAATCCTACTGCATATGAGACCCCGGAGCAGACAGATGTCAATGAACCTCTGCTAACCCTACTGTGTATGGAGCACCAGAGCAGACGGATGTCACTGCACCTCTACTAACCCTTCTGTGTATGGGGCCTGGAGCAGACGGATGTCACTGCAATTTCTCGCTAACCCTAACACAGTGTATGGTGCCCCGGAAGCAGGCCAAGGATGTCACTGACACCTCTGCTAACCCTACTGGGGATGAAGGCCCCGGAGCAGACGGATGTCACTGACCTCATTATCCCTACTGTGTATGGGGCCCCTGGAGCAGACGGATATCACCTGCATCATTGCTAACCCTTCTGTGGTTTTGGGGCCCTGGTGCAGATCGGATGTCACTGCACCTATGCTAACCCTATGTGTATGGGGCCCCAGACGCAGGACTGTTGTCACTACACCTATGCTAAACCTACTGTGTATGGGGCCTCAGAGGCAGACAGATCGTCTACTGCACCTCTGCTAACCTACTGTGTAAGGGACCACGGGAGATGAGCAGACGGATAACCACTGCACTCTCTGCTAACCCTACTGTGTATGGGGCCTCAAGAGCAGACAATGTTTACTGCACCTCTGTAACCCTTCTGTGTTTGGAACAACCAAAGCAGATGGATGCTCACTGCACCTATGATAACTTTACATGATTATCGGGCCACGGAGCAGACACAGATTTCAACTTGCACCTTGCTAACCAAGTACAGCATTTGGTGGCCCCGGAGCAGAAGGATGTACTGCACTCTGACCTATCCAAATAATGTGATATGGGAGACCCGGAGCGGCCCAAATGGATGTCAATCACTACTATGCTAACCCTACTGTGTATGGGGCCCGGGGCAGACAGATGTCACTGCACCTCTTCTAACCTTACTGCATATGAGACCCTGGAGCACACGGATATCACTGCATCTCTGCTATCCCTACTGCGTAAAGAGGTGTATTGAACTCCACTGTTGTCTTCTCCGATAAGTTATGATTTAAGCTGCATGGAACAGATGGATGTTGGCATGTTAGTCGAGAAATCTCAGAGATTGACTCAACTCTGCAAACACTTGATGAAGAAACACAATGTTATGGTCCGACAGGTAGTATCATGGTATATGGAATGTTTTCAAGGCATTCTCTGAGTCACTCATCCACGTGAAAAGCGCTTTCACCCAATTTTGGTATTAATCCATCTTTGCAGATCACATAATCACATACTGCCTGATTGTTTTCCCTGGGGAAATAGGATCTTCCAGCAAGAAAATGCAGCAAGTCACATGGCTAAAAATGCCTGATATTGATAAAAAAAAAAGTGCATGGGACTAAGACTCCAACAATCTACTACCCTGCGCCCCTTATTATCCAGACTTGAACCCAATGAGCTTGTGTGGGGCCCCATGGATGGTTGGTGTTGGCTCTATGGACCCTCAGCAGCATGTCGGGGCCTCTGGATGGTGATGTGGGCACTCATGGATTCCTCCAGCAGTTGTGGGGGCCTTGGATGGTGAGGTGTTGGCTCTATGGGACCACCAGCAGCTCTGTGGGCCTTTCTGGATGGGGGTGTTGGCTCTAGGGACTTTCCAGCAGCGGTGGGAGCCCCTGGCCATGGGGGTGTTGGCATCTATGGACCCTCCAGAAGATGTGGGAGCCCTGGATGGTAGGTGTTGGCTCTATGGACCTTCCCAGCGCTGTGGTGGCCCTGGATGCGGGCGTGTTGGCTCTACTGGACTTTCAAGCAGCGGTGGCCATGGGAGCCTGCTGAATTATGTATTGGCAACCTCATGGACCATCAAGTAGCTGTTTGGGCGCACCTGGCTGGGTGAGTGTTGGCTCTATGGCTCCTCCAGCAGCTGTGGGATGCAGTTGATTCCAGTTCCCTGTGCAGACCTAACATGACCTTATTGAGTCACTCCCCACTCGTCTCGCTGTTGTTGATGCTGCACGCGATAGTTACTTTGGATATCTAGTCTGTACGTCATATATTTTGAGATATTACTGTAAAGTCTCATTATATTGACAATCTGGCACCTGCAGTGATACAGGAGACTGTTTGAAGCCTATAGAGTATAGTGTATATGTCTTTTACTATCTAAAAGGACTCATGCACGAGACTCACCAGGTGGTTCAGACCATCTGTGACTTAGACCCTACGAGCGATCAGGGCCGGTAATGAGTATGTGCTGACAAAAACGGCTCTGACTCAATGGCTGAAGAAAGTAATCAAACCGCCCCATTTTGTGTAAAGCGAAGTCACGGTTGCTCCATGCCACGAGGTTCAAGCAATTCTACTAAATTAGTCTCACTCACTTGCTTACGAGGAGAATTGTCTGACATAGACAAAGAGTAAGTGGACGACGTTCCCCGGAGAAAGATGTGTCAGTGTTACTCAGAGAGATTGGAGGAAGCCCATATTGTTCTGTACACAGCTTAAAAGCCAAGGAAAGCAAACAGCCTGCGAGATCTCCAGAGAAATGCAACTAATTATTTAAAAGCACAAACATCGCAGCGGAGCCTCATTAAAGCTCGAAGACTCCAAAGCCTGTTTAGAAACACGTAATGTACATGATAAAAGCTGCAAAAATATTCTTACAAAAAAAATCCTGGACTTTGGAGGGGTTGGTCACTAAGCCCAAAAAATAATGTAGGATCGATCACATAGTGAGTGTCACTGAGAAATGCAACATCTGTTGCTGCCCAAAATGTATTATATTTTAGGACGTTTTTATGAATTATTTAATGACAGACCACTTTTGGAAGTTACGTATTTTGGCCTCAATGCAATGGGATTGGTTGGGACTTTTGGTTCACTGTTCGGAAACAGCTGTAGAAGGGCTCTGACTCTTGAGTAGCATCTAACCAGGCCCAGGATCTCAAAAGTTTAGGCTCAGACTGACACACAGGGGAGCAGGAAATACCCAGGTTATGCACAATGAGTAGGTAGGATTTTAAGGATGAAAGGCAAAGAGAGACAAGAGGCATATGCAGTAATCACTACAGTAGCATAATAGGGGTCAAGGTCCTAAGAAGCAGACTTCACACTGATGGGACCTAATAAATCAACCTCCACTATTGGGGACCTATGATTCAAATCCTCTCGTTTGGGCCTCTGGAATCAAGTTTACTGGTTGGCCCAAAGAATCTACTACACTGGTGGAACTCAAGAATAAGAGCCACTGGTGAGCCCTAAGAATTAATTCCACTTGTGGGCCCCAATAATCAACTCTATTGGTGGACTTTAAGAATTATCTTCACTGATGGGCCCTCGGAATCAAATCCATTGGTGGGCCCCAGAAATCAACTCCATTTGTGGCCCTAAATAATCAATTACACTAGTGTGACCCAAGAATCAACTCCACTTATGGGCCTTAAAAATAAAGTCCACTGTGGGGCCTCAACAATCAACTCCACTGGTGGGATTTACGAATCAACTCCACTGGTGGCCTCAAGAATCAACTCCTTTGGTGTGCCCAAGGAATCAATTCCACTAGTGGATCCCAAGAATCAACTCCATTTATAGGCCCTAAGAATTAACTCCACAGTTGGGCCCCTCGTAGATTCTGTTCCCAATGGTGGGTCCAAAAATGGGCCATAAGTGTAACACTGTCAAAGTCTCACTATGTTTTGTCACAGTTTTGGTACACTCCCTGTTTCATTGGAGGTGTAATCACATCTTTGGGATAGATGAAAGATACACAATTTAAGGTTCATGTCCCTCTACTGTGATCCTGTACCTTCCATTTATAGCTTCTCCGATGAGCCAAGCACCATGCCCAAAACCCAAGCAAGCAACATCCATCTCCTAAGGATTATATGGCTCCAATATTGTCGATTAAGCCATGCACCATGTTGGTAGTCAATGCTTAGATCAATGTAATTTGCCTCAAGTGATCATGACTTCCAGAACAATGGGTATAAATACCAAGGTGGAAGACACAGCAATTTCGATTGGGCTCAGCAATGGAGGAGTGGGGAGATGATAATGATCGTAGCTGATGAATGAGGGGAATAAATTGAGCCTACAGTGGCGGAGGAGAGTGGGTGATAAAGGAAGCAGAGAAGTCACCATAGATAGGAAAAAACCCTAGAAATCATGAGCTTAACCATAGCAATCGGCCAACAATCAGTAGTCATTGTGGACTGAGGGCTTTGTTCTTAGTGTTGTAGCATCATGTACCAGCATAGTGACATCAATGTTTTTCTTTTCATGGGCTATGTGAATGTTCACAACGTACTTGGTCGAAACACTTTCTTGCAGTGTATTTTGCTTTTGATATGTTTGTATTGTCATGCGTTTTGCGCTACTGCATTATGCATGTTATGGGTCACATCACTGTGTGCATGATTATTGTGTTGTAACGTTACATGTGTCGCATTTTATGCTGCACCTGTGACCCACTGAGATCATATTCATTGTGCTTGTAACCTCACCGTGCTCATTATTCCACCATTGTGAAATCGATGTATAAATTATCTCCAGGAACAGAAATAGGACATCAAATGAATTTCATGTCATAATACATGCGGTCTGACTTAGGTGTTGGAAACTAGTTTTGCAGGCAAACCCCATCCACCTGTTTGGTTCAACACTGGTTCAATGAAAATGGTAAAATTACGTTTGGGACACCCAAACCTCAATTTTTTTTACTCCGTGTCTACCCCTAAACATAACCCTAATCCTAAATTGGTTTTAGGGATAGGTTGTGAGTTGTTAAAGATCTTGAGATTTGGTCGACCTGCACCTCTGATGTCGCTTTTTGGGTTCAACCCACAAAAAATTCGGCACTATATAAACTACCAATGTAACACTTAAAGGGGTTGTCTCACTACAAGGATTGGTTGATGTTTTATGGTTAAAGATGTTGCAGAAAAAACAAGTCACTTTGCAATAATATGTCCATTAAACGGTGTCCTACCTATTCTAGATATCCACTCTTGTATGGCCTGCATCTGCTCCTCAAGTCGGTATAAGCATCAGACCTGTTTATTTCTCTCATCATAGGCTGCCAGTACTGGTTCGCTATAGCCTACAGACCTGTGTGATCTCTTATGATAGGCTTCCTATCACTGGTTGTATAGCTACAGAACGGCTTCTTACTGTTAGGAAAATAAAGTGAAATGGACGCGTAAGATGAATCAGTGTAGTGAGACAACCCCTTTAATGTACTTGTTACCTTAAGCTAACGGAAATTATGTCATGCCAATAGCACTGTTGGACCCGGAAGTGCCACGAAGAGTTGTCACCCTAAATAGGCCTGAATACTAGTAATTCCTAATGTGGATTATAGGACTACTGTAGGTTTTATTGACAAAATTTTTGGCGTGTTAAACACCAAATTCCAATCTGCCCATCCCGAATAAAAGCGTCCAGATTCGGGTCAAATTTAACTTTGACCTGAAGGCTAATGCTTGTGGGTAATGAAGATGAACAGAAATGGAACATGGATTTTGTGGTAAATCTATTACGTATTTGTCTCCAAAGACTCTTGATATATAAAAATAAATTCTGCTGAGAGATGATAGAATGAATTTTAAGACTGTCTAGATTCCGTTCTGGAAAGTAAAGTTTTTAAAAATATTTTGCAAATTTTAATGTGTGTGTAATAATGAATATACTGTATGACATTGCTGAAACTGAAAGCAAATAGAAAAAAAACAATTTGATAAAGTTTTCCTATTTGGTCGTTTTCATAGAACCCATTCTTCACCCCCATCCCCCACTTCAAGCTTTCACTTCCTGTGCGGGCTGTGGGTGGGTCTACAGCAGTGACTGATATTTTAGCTCTGCTAGCTCCTATTCCTAGCTAAGCCTATTAGGTGGACAACTAGACAATGATGATGGAGGAGTTTTGAAAAACATTATACTGTCCAAGCACTGTCTAGCTATCTAGCTATAACTGGTGAGGGACCAGAGAGCAGGTTGTAAACATGAGAGTGAAGCTTTCTAGACGGGGGCATGCCTGGAATATTTAGTATTATCACTAAAATATTATTTAAATGCAGAGACAATTTGTGCAGTTTAGTAAATGATAAAAACTTACATGACCAGTGTCATTCTTCTACATTCACACTATTATCTGTGTAGTTACATACCAGTATAACAGTATTACTCAGCAGGTATGTGCTCTGCAGCCCTGATAGGACGGCACAAAACTATTGAGCTTTCTCTGCTCAGTATCAAAGATAAGATCTGAGACTGAAATGCAAACTCCCATCCGGCTGTTTAGACACAATATTGTGGTGGTCAGGCCACTGTTAAAGAGGTTGGTCTGAAACCTAGGAAACCATCTGTAAACAATCAGATAAGAAGGTTTATTTATTTCTGCCTACATGTTTTAAGTTGATTAGCGAGATGGAAAAGCCCTTCAAGTTTAGTGACGAGGCAAATTAATGTTCATGTGTTGTGTTTTACTGTATGTGAAAATTTACTTTTACTAAGTAGATTATGGTAACTATTGTATTCGTTAATGACTATCTAAAAAACATTTCTACTATATGATTGATTTTCAAATGAAAAACTGTTTTGGAGGGTGACATAGTGGGAGACCTCAAAAAGACCACTTCAATATCTGTGTCTTATGTCTCTCTCCTGCTGGTGGTAGTTTCTTCTCTCCTAGAGTAATACTAATACTATTTAAAAATGTCATTAACACACGCAATAGGTATTAGAGTTCTGTGACAGAAAAAACGCCACTTAAAGGGGTTTTCCCACCAAGTAAAACGACGAGACGAGAGCTTCTCAGTCCTGGCCGCAAATGTTCAGATATCACCTCTCCTCTCAACAATAGCTACTGTCAGTCTATTCTCTTTGTAACAATCACACATACTCACTGCTGAGTGAGTGTTCAACTCCAGGTGCTGTCATTATACTCCTGCCCTTTGTACTCATTAGTAATTAGTCAAACAGTACAGCTAGGTATTTTTTCATTAAATCCCCCCCGCCCCAAAAAAAGAAACCTTAATCTAGTATATGCATTGAGAAAGAAAAAAAAAACTGCACACATACCTGCAGGAAGTTAATTGTAGGACCCATAAGCTGAAACTCAGAAGTGCTAACCACTCAGCTACATTGTAGCTACTCATAGTTATTGTATTTTAGGTAACTGGACTTTTCATACCAGACCTTTGTTTGACTAGAGTGAGCACTCCATGGGGAAAGGAATGATGATGTCAAGCCTGCGGGGTCACATTATATGCCGTCCAAACAAATTATACACGCCATCTTTTGAAGACACTGAAAACTAAATTGAGGAAAGCAGAACATTAAGGGTGACATGCATGAATGGGGTTGCTCCAGTTATCTGGCGTCAAAAAGCTTTAGTAGCCCTGTTCTATAGATGCATGAAAAGTCGCATTCCAAACTTTGGCATGATGGGCACCTGCATGACACTTTGTAATGTACCAAAGATGTGGGGCGTCGCACCACATTCATAGAATTAGACACATTTATGATTTGTTGACGTCTAACCTAGGCACAGAACAGTTAGAACAGCCAGACCAGGGTAAAGGTGGTGCCTGAGCAAAACTTGTGGTTTTGGCTTAAAATGCCCTGTTTATGCCTGCAGAAACACCCCCGGGAAAAAGGGTGGTCCCTGACCGACTTTTTATTGGCTCACCTGCCCTTATCTATGGCCGTAGAAAACACCCAACCAGGGAAAAGGTGGTGCCTGAGCCAATTTTTGGTTTGGCCTAAAAACCCCCCCCATGTATTTTTGACCTAGAAAACCCCAAACCCAGGTAAAAGGTGGTGCTACCAGATTGTGGTTTGGGTCAAACACCCCCCCTTATGTATGACCTGCAGAAAACCGCCAACCGGGTTAAAGGGTGGTCCTGACCAAAATTTTGTGGTTTTGGACTCCAACTGCCCTGATGTATACTCAGAAGAAACCCCCCGGGAAAGTGTCCCTGACCCAGACTTGGGGTTTTTGGCTCTCACTGCCCGTATGTAAACCTGCGAAGCCAGAACAGGTAAAGGGGTGCCTGACCAGATTTGGGGTATTGCTCTCCCACTCCCCTTATTATGGCCGAAAAGAACAGCCAAACAGGGTAAAGGGGGCCCCTGACCCGATTGTGGTTTTGGCCACTTCACTCCCCCCTGTATGTAATAAACCTGCAAAAGAAAAAAAGACCGGGGGTAAAAGGTGGTGCCTGACCCAGACTTGTGGTTTTGGCTCTACCTGCCTTGTTTTTAAGCCCTGCAGAAGAAAGGTAAAACATTCTGGCCCTTTCCCCTCCTTAAAGCGATATAGAACTGGGCTGGTCTGCCCAACTTTTTTTTTTTTTTTTTTTTTTTTTAATTTTCTTTTTAACTTTCCCTTTGGGTTTTTTGAAAACATTTTTTAAAGAAACCACCTAAAGTTCTCCAGCGATGGGCCCATTCCAAGTTTTGCTATGAGGCCCCATGAATACGTGTTACACCCCTGGCAAACATGTAATTCATAAATTATCTGTAGGTTTAATGCCAGGTTTACAGTTCTTTAGCAGGGATTTGTTGGGTACAGTCCAGGACTGTGGTCTCAAAATCTAGAACTTCAATGGAAATATCAAACTCCACCCCTAACAGTTCACAGATATCCCAAAAATTTTTGTGTAGATTCTTTTTCCCTTTCTATTCCAAAAAAAAAAAACGGGAAAAAACTCAAATTATTTCCTTGTTTTGGTATTTTTTTTAATTATCTCAGACTCATTACATTTCTGCATTTCTTTAATGGATGGTTTCTAGGAGCGGGAATAATCAAAGCCCGATTTAGGAAAAATTTTTTTTTATGAAGGATTTTGTGCTCTGACTTACTAATTTAATTAAGTATATGTGCAGATGTCAGGTTGGCTTTATCTGGAATTACCTCACTTGATCTTACTATACATAAATTTATTAATGGATGGTAATATCATCGGCATATGAATAGCATTTTAATGTAATTTCATTTTTTTTTTTGTTCCTTAAATATTCCCCGTTTTAAGGATTCTCATAAAGACAGAAAAATACCCGTGCGGAGCGTAAGGGGTTCATTGTGTAATTTAATAAACTTTTATCAGATGTAATTGCTTAGTAGTAATTTTTGGAACCACAATTCCAAACAGAAGAGGAAATAGAACATGTTCCTTGGGAAATGCAGAGTCTTCAATTTTCTTATTAAAATAAGAGCTTTGGTTCAGCAAAAATGTACAAAATCCACGTGTTGCTCTTTCTGGGACTCCATGAGAATTTGCCACTCTAAGGGTATGTTCACATGCCGGGTTTTTCGAACCTGAAAAATTAGGATTTATGTCAAAGGTTTCGTCTCAATGAGCCCAATCCGCACCACTGCTGCTCAAAGTGAATCCGAGTAAGATCTGCTTCAAAGAATGGAATGGGATTATTTTTTTTATTTTTTTTTTAAAGTGTAGACAAAAATAATATGAATTACAAAATAAAGATAAATATTTAATAAAAAAGTTTTTGGGCATACATTACACACAAAAAAAACCCCTACACATATCCAGCATGTACAAGACTGTAATAACCTGTAAAATTCATCTAATGGGTTGTTTAGTGTGAAATGTGAAGGTGTAAAAAATAAATAAATAAATAAATAAAATTCTGTAGTAATTTATTTGTAAACTTGAGCTATACCCCCCAAAAAATGAAACTTCTCCTGCATAAAATAATTCCCCATACAACTGTGTCACTTAAAAGATAAAAAAGTGAATTTGAGTCTTGGGGCCCACCAGCAGAATTGAGTCTTGGGGCCCACCAGCGGAGTTGAGTCTTGGGGCTCACCAATGTAGTTGATTCTTACCCCACTCCCTACACCTACTGCACATGACTCTTGCACTCTGCCTCTCTTTTTCTGCATTTCTCCTTCAAATGTAGTTTCAGGTCTGCCATGCCTAGGAGCCAACCATGATCAGTGGCCAAGGGCCAACATAAGGTTCTCCCTGCTTTGATGTGGACTAGTCCGAACCTGCTGACACCTACTATGTATGGAGCTGTTGAAGTTCCTAAGCCCACTCCATACTCTGTGTTTCTACCATTATAATGTACATATAAATCAAATGTCCATAAAGGGGTCAAAGACTATTTTCAGGAGTTTAATTTTATTGGCCTATCACTTGAGAAGATCATCAATTGTTAATTGATTGAGGTCCACCATGTCCGGTTTTTAGATTACACATACAAAGTGGCTCGTCTGTATTGACAGCTACCCCCAGTACCAAACCTCATTCTTATTCTAACAAATTTGATTTTGGATGAAAGCATTGATTCACAACAGTTTGAAATCGAGGACAATGATATGCAGCAGCATTGAATCTGATTGGGGAAAAGTTCTGTAGCTCATTCAAGTCAATTCTGTTAGACATCCATAACATTTCTTCCACACCTCAATCTTCTTCACATTACAACTGTAACGCCTCTTCTTTCGGGCGGCTGTTCTCTTGAACTTGAAGCTCTCACTTCCTCGAAATCAAGGACGTTTCTTTTTCTTCCCCTCTATTCCAAGGCTGGTGTTTCTTAACTGAAGAGAATGACGTCATCCCCTTCACTGTTCATGCTAGCTCCAGTGTGTCCCTCCCCTCTACTCCATATGCAGTCTTATTTTGTAAGAGCTGGTTAAATACCACAGGTCTGCACTCAATCTAAACAGTCTTCTATGAACTCAGCACTGATCTCTCACAAGCTGGAGGTTTGCTAGCAGTTGAATCCATCTAGAGCACAATCGTCCTCCCCTTCATGTTACATAAGGCACCGAACGCACAATACTGCTTGTTTTCTCCGAAGTAACAGTAGCTGCAGTGTCAATGAGGAGCAGGCTTAGCTGATAGAGTGAGATTTTTTCCCAGTCCCCCTTACAACGCAGGACATGAAAGGCACGTGGCACAATTCTGCTGTTTCTGATTATAGAGACAGCAGCACTGTCCAATGAGAGGCAGCTAGATGTATATGAAGTGAAAATGTAGTCGCCCCAATTCTGATGAGAGGCAGGATCAAGCATCCAATAATATGGCCCCTTCGGGGGCGAACAGAATGTAAATTATTAGAGCCTCAGCTAATGAAAGCAAGAGGAGGGATCCCAACTACTGAAAAACCAGCACTAAGAAGTTTTGTTTACAGGAAACGAAATAAGAATACTGTGAGAAAAGACAGCTTTGCTAATGACATCCAATTGGCAAGCTGCTTGTTTTCTACTGTCCCTTATTCATGATAGCCATTTAATGAAATGAATAACGAGACCCCTTGTACGTAACTGATAGTATTCTCTGAACAAAGTTTACTAGGCCTGCACTGAGGGAACTGCGCAGTCAGCCCTTCAGCTACTAATCAGCAACATCTGGGTGCAATGAACTTTCCTATGTTCCTAAAAGTGATCAGAAAAACAACCCAAAGACGCTATGCTCTGCCGCGACTCTCACTAGGTACTCCAACGACACAACGGAGAGTGCCCACTACTTCAATGGCTACAAACATCTATAGCGACCCTATAACTCGCGGCGTGCCGCACAAGCTATCGCAACTAAAACACAACATAGAGTGCCATCGTGCGCTCATACTCTGAGCACTTCTCGCCTACCCGACATCCATGGCACGCTATTTCTAGGAATGGATGTAAGCTGTCAGACAGCGCGTTATAACCCATTTTGACGCGGCCAGATGACACTACATATAACAACTAGTTGACGTCCTCTCTCTAGACGGACTCACAGTCATTTAAGTGTGGTATAACAGCCCACGCGCTATTCACATTTCATCACTCGAAGTTCCGCGCGCGAGAGATATAACAATCTCTCTCTCCAGCGCACGGCTGGATACATCAGTAGTCGCTCCAGCTTCATCAACATACTCGTGATCTCTGACACATGTGTCTCATACTCAGGCCACGCCTTCTGAGCCATCAGAATAGCGTCGCCACCAGCCAGGCACGTACTCACGCGCAGAGCCAACACCAGTTGTGACACAATATACACGGACTGCCGCATGGGCATCTCCTATAGCCATGGCAGCTATCATGACTATATAGACCACAAAGCGAGCACTGAATAGCTCTATCAATACGACCAGGTCTAGGGACACACAATCTATCTCTCTCATCCATCTCTACCACACTCATTGCGACCGATGTAGGCACCGTGGTAAATGCTTGTCTATGGGCCGGCCGAGCGCACAAAACAATCGTTATTCGGCCACGTTATGTATAATGCATTAACCTTGTGAGTGAGAGCGCTAGCGCATCGAGGGCTGGTGCACGATGTAGTTAATATAAAAATAAGAAGTGTGTGAGTGAGAGAGATGTGTGCGCGTGTGCGTTGAGTTGTGTGTGTGCATAGAATTTTATGTCTCTATTATATAGAAGTAGAGAGAGCTATATCAATGACTCAGGATTTGACATGCACTTGAGACCACATATTCTTTGAGCACACCACGCAAATTCTTTAGTGGGCTGATACTATGCCTGTAAATTGGTATGAGCTCTGACAGCTTATGGCATCGTGTAACTGCAATGAGGATGAGAAACACAGCATAATCGATGGATATACTATTTTCAGAAGGTGCAAATAGGATTGTTGGTTAATGGGTCTTGACGAGAGACTACATATTGTTTGGCAATGAAAATTACAGTGCGAATACAATGATTGCATTTAACTCCTGTACTATGTGAGAGTGAAGAGTGGTGATGAGACTTCTGAGTGGTCAGAAGACTACACTCTTTGAGTGAGTGAAAAATCACAGGACATTATGCGTTACTGAATACTGGCAGTCTTTGTACATTTCACGGATGTACTACTTTTTTTGACTGAGTGTCTTACACAGCGCATGGTCTGCGATTGTCTGTTAATAGTCATTGTAGGAGAGAGGCGACGCTAGTGTGAGTCTCTGTTATGATCACATTGATGACCTGGTACATATTAGTGGTTCTCTGTCTTGTAGTGAGCTCTTGAAGTGATCTGTGCACTAGATGTGGGTCACGTACAAAGTGTTGGAACAAGTGATGACACGACTGAACATCATTGTTTTGGTCGTGAATATATAATCATACAAGTGGGAAGAGACATAGAGAGTCACAACATAGTTGATTGGACACCACCAGTGTGGTATGGTCATAATGCGTATAGTGTGCATAGAATAGTGGTGATCATTTACAGTTGGCTTTATCTGGGGGGCAATGAATTGATCAGACAAGGTTTCTGTGGGGTGTGTGTAGATAGGGTACACACGATCATACTGGATAGTACATGGATTGACAGACAGTGAAGGCAATCTGAATGGTGTCAGGAGATGTAAGGGGTGACGACGATTGAGAGTTGGCATCTTATGTGATAATATGGTCAGGTGTCTCTACACTGTAGAATGTTGTACATGGTAGATTTAATGTAGGTATGAGGGAAACATGTAGAGGGAACCAGAAATATTCTTATAGAGCATAGTGATAGGTGGTTCAATATGGAATGGAATCTGGGTGATCTATGAACCAGTGATATGATCTGTTCTAGTTGGAATGCGCGAGGTGAGACCACAGAGACTGAGGGTATGACTAAATATTTAAAAAATGTGAGACATGTGATACACTTTTGTAGGTGTCGAGGATAGACAGATACTTTGGACACATGATAGTTAGATTGTTGATACAGAGAGGAGAGAGAGGTGTTAGTCTTGGCTGTTATGTTGGAGTCAGTGGCATCGAGGTATAATCTAGGGTGTTGTCTATGTTGAGAAGGAGATTGTCACAAGTATCATAATGGTGTACCACAGTGAGACTGATGGAGATACATATATCATGTATCTACACAAGTTTGGATGTGGTGTTGACATAATGGTTATGTTTTTGAGTGGTAGAAATGGACGTGGTAGACTCTCATTTTTTGATGTACTTTGAGGGTTAGGATCATGACAGACAGTTCAACACATGTCATGGAGAAACTCATGACACACAGAGGTGTATCAGACTCAGCAAAGTAATTGGGCGAGGTGACAACAATATGAACCATGTGGTGCTGAGGGTTGTACAGACGATAGTCTGTCAGTTGGTGAACACGTACATGATGATGGTGGGAGAATATAGAATGCACAGAGAGTTAGACTCTGTAAGAGAGTTCCAGCTGAGGTGTATGGGGAGTTGGGTTGTTTTGTTTGGGGTGTAGAGGATCCAAGACGAGTGTGACAAGTGATGTTCTAGGATAGGAGTGATGATCTGATAGGTTAGACACGATCTGTGAGTTGTGTCTTTCTATGGTAGAGCATCTCTCTGGTTTGGAGGTACAAGGTGTCTGCTAGGAGAGATGCGTCTGGTGTCTCAACGCATAGGGTTTAGGTGGATAGAGGGGAGTTGTAACATCTATTGGCACATGATGGATGTGTGTGAGGCATGAATGGGTGGGTGGATGGATGGTAGTGTGGGGTTGTTAATTTCGGTCATGTATACATGGAGAGTAGCATGAAGAGGGTCATGGGATCTTATAGGTACTTATGTGAGTCGTTCTGAATGTAGTCAGATGATCCATATATGTTATATGTGACTTCAGTTTATGGTTCTCTGGTTGGTGGTGTGGGTAAGATTTGGATTGTCAGGAGAGATGAGTGAGGTGATAGTGGACAGTTCTTGAGATGAGGAGGTATGTTGTGGGTTACATTCTGGGGCATTGGGGAGTGTAGGTACATAATCAGGATGAGGGTGAGATGATGACTATGTACTGTGGAGACACACACTTTGTGTTTGACAGAGACAGTGTATATGTTGATGTGTTGGTAATTGACTTTGGTCTGTCTATTTGCATGATGTATATGTGGACATCGGGATTAGGCACATGGAGTCATGAGAGGACAGACAGTGTAGAGTGATTATGCAGAGAGTGTGGGTTGTTTATAAGTGGGGAGAACACACACTATGACAGTAGGGGATAGGAAGTGCACAAAGGTAGTTGGTAGTATGATGGGACGAGGTCTTAGTTTCAGAAGAGCAAGGACGAGGGTCAGTAGAGGAGCATCAATACATGTGTGATGCTGTTTTGTCGCGAGTGAAGTAGATAGCGACTCAGATAATATAATTGAGGGCATCTGTGAAAACTCTGCTCTGATTTGCAGACAGATGTAGTGGGTATGTGAGTTTCTTATTGGTAGTGGAGGGTGAGATGAAGTATTTTAGGATCTGTGGAGTTTAGGGGGTTGGGTTTGATAATCAAGTATTCAAGAGGAACACAGTCTGATGGTATATAGTGAGGATTGAAGTTAGTAGAGGGTGGATGCGTTGTACAGTGTGTACAATAGTGGGAGATGTGTAGATCTTACAGAGGTAGGTGTGGATGAGAATTTGGGTTCAGTAAGTGAGTACACTATGATATTCTATACATTGTTTAGTCACATGGATGGGATATCAGATGGATGTGTACAAATGTTCTCTTGTTTACTACAATATCAGGCACACACATATATCATGGATCTAGCAATTGTCTTCTGGTACAATGGCACAGGACTATTGAACACGGCGAACAGTAGATGAGAGTAATTGTTGAGGTTCTAGTGTGAGCAGGATAGGGAACTAGGTGGAGTTTGATAGGATTATTATACAATTTGTACGGATGAGACATGGATGTGTGACTGGACTGATGACTTAAACGATAAGAGACGTAGAGTACACTTCTGTGATCATGCGCGTGCAGTCGTGTGATAGCATTCAATGAGTTGTATAGACAATAGGCAATGGACCGTGGACATTAGTGCTCATGGTTCACTCAGAGGGATGGTGAGAGTGTCTCTCACTGTCATACGCTTAGTACACACACACTCACGAGAACATGGTACAAATGGGGAGGAGATGAGGACACAGTAGATTATGAGCTGACATACTTGTCATAATGTAAAGTTGTTAATACACAGAGCACATGCATATACTCTTCAGATACGAGGGTCATGAGAGACATGTATGTCATGGATGGGGATATTTTTTTGGTTTTGGGGTTGTAACAGTAAAGAGGAAGGGAAGAGGAGAAGGAGAAACAGGGAAGATTATATATGTGGGAGTAAGATGATAGAGAGTGGTTAGGATATAGTATGAGGAGAGAAGGAAAATAAGAGGTAGGTTTGGGTTTGGTGTTTGATGTTGTTTGGGATGGTTTGTGGTTAAAAATTGTGAGATTGGAATATGTTTTGTATGAATGTGGGTGATGATGGGAAGAGTGTATGATGGAATGTGGATGATTTATGAGAATAGTGGATGGATTATGGAATAGGTGTGGATGGATGTTATGTTGTGTATGCATGTATGTTGAGTGGGTAGTGGGGATGGGTGTGATAAATGATGGGTTGTGGAATAGTGGTTTTATGAATGATGGTGTGGAAAAATGATGGGGGTGTGGATGATATGTGTATGTGAATAGTTGTTTGATAATGATGGGGGGTGATATAAATAATTGGTGGGTGAATAATATGTGTGATGAATGGATGGGGGTGTGAGATGCAAAGGATGTTATGATAATGGATGGATGATGTGTGAAGGATGTGTGTGGGAGTAAGTGATGTGGTATTTTAATGGTAGGTGTGGGTAATTATGGTTGTGAATGGATGGATGATGTTTGAATGGATTGGGTGTGTGTGGTTGTATGATGGTGTTGGTAATGATATGTGATTGAATGGATGAATGTATAATGGATCTGATGTGGTAGAATGGATGGATGTGTGAAATTGATGGGGGTGTGTTAAGATGATTGTGGTAATATGGGATGATTTGTAATGATGGGTGTGGGTGAAATGGGATGATGTGTGTAATGGATGGGAGTGATGTGTGAAATTGATGGGGTGAGGTGAATATGGGATGTGTTGAATGGATGTGTGTTGAAGGGGATGGGAATTATGTGTGAATATGGCGGAGGGGGGAAAATTTTATTTAAGTTGTAAGGCAAATGTGGGTAATTAGGTGTGTGTAACTATGGTGTTGGAATGGATGGGGTTGTGGGGTAAATGGGGTGTGGTGAAGACAGGGATGTGTAAGGATGGTGTGTGAGGATGGTGTGTAAATATGGTGGGTAATGAGTGGTGTGGATTAATGATGGTTGTGGATTAATGGGATGGTGATATAATGATGGAGTGATGTGATAATGCGGGTTTGGTGTGGGTAATGTTTATGATGATGTTGTGGGAATGTAGGTGTGGTAATGATGTGTGTGTACCCATGTCAGGGGGTGATGTGTGAATGGTATGGGGTGTGGGTTGAAAGGTATATGATGTATTGAATATGGGGGGTGTGGGGTAATGGGATATAATGTGTGAATATGGTGTGTTGAATGATGGATAATGTGTAATGGATGGGTTGGGTAATGGATGGATAGGTGTGATAATTATGTTAGTGGGAGGTTTTTTTTTGTTTATTTTTTGTTGTTAGATAAGAGGGAAAGGGTAAGAGGAGAAAATGAATGAAGGGATATAGGGGGATTGGGAGGTATATTGATGGAAAGATTGTTAGATGTTATTGAGAAGAAAAAAAAATAAGGGTGAGTTGTGGGTTGGTTTTTGGGAGCGATGTGTTGGATGGGTTTGTGGGTGTAAGAAATGTGGGGATGGGATATGAGGTGTGTGATAGGAATGTGGTAGGAAGCAGGCAAACTTATAGGAAGAAGGGACCATTTACAGGCAGAGGGGTGCTAGGCCGGAATGTATTTAGAGGTTGGCAGTAGCTATTATAGGCAGCCAGGGCCAGGGTATAGGACAGCCAGGCAGGGTATAGTAAGTCCAGGGCTATTTAAGCACCGAGGCAGGATTATAGGCAGCGCAGGCAGGGTATAGAAGCCAGGGCTATTTATAGGCAGCCAGGGCTATTATATGCGCAGGCCAGTGGCGGATAGCACCAGGCGTGCATCAATATAGTCATATGGTAGGGATAGGTAGCCAGTGCAAGGTTAATAAGAGTAGCCATGACATGCGTATAGGTAGCCGGCAGGGGCATAGTAGCCGAGGCTAGGTCATCCATATAAGCCAGGGCAGGGTATAGAAGTCCTGCAGGGCATCGGAACCTGCAGCGAGCATTGGCGATCCTGGGCAAGGTCATCAAAAGCCAGGCAGGGTATAGTAGCCAGGGCATGGTATAGGCAGCCAGGGCAGGGCCAAGGCAGCCAGGGGCAGGGCAATCATATACGCCTGGAAGGTATAGGGTAGCAGGAACAGGGTATAGTAGCTTAAGGGCTCGGTATCACAAGCCAGGGAGGTATAGGTAGCCAGAGGCAGGGGGTCATAAAAAAAAAAGAAAAATCATATAGCCATCACATGGTATAAGGTATCCCATGGCATGGCATCATATAGCCAGGGCAGGGATAATTAGCCAGGCAGGCTTATTATCTGCAGCCAGAGGTGACAGTAAGAAGTTTAAAAAAAAAATAAAAAGGTAATAACTCACCCGCTGTCCCGTCCTCATTCTCCTGCCCGGAGAGCCGGTGGCCGCACACTGCAGCATTGCGGGGTTCGCAGAGGCATTCTGCGATGAACGTGCATTACACTCGCGCGCCTGCCCGCGCCTTCCTGGGAGCTGAAATTTCGAAATTAAAAAACATGTCTCAGATAAGTGGCATTTAAAATAGTTAACCCCCTTCAAGGAAGGCAGGCCCAGCATGTGAAGATAGTCAGGCCAGTATGTAGGCAGACAGGGCCACTTATAGCAAACATGGACAGTCTATATAGCAGCGAGGGACGGTATATAGGCGTAGGCGCAGGGCAGTACTAGGCAAGCCAGGGCAGATGTATAGTAGCAGGCTAGTATATGCAGCCAGGCTGTGTTTACTAACAGGCTATAATAGACAGCCAGGCAGGTATAGGACACCAGGCGCATGGTAAGGTAGCCAGGCTATTATAAGTCAAGCCAGGGCTAAGTATAGGCACCCAGAGCTATCGTAGGCAGCAAGAGGCAGGGAGTATAAGGACCGCCAGGGCAGGCATACATATAGCCTTGCATGTATAGGTAGCCAGGGCAAGAGTATACACATATGCCAGTAGGTAATAGTAGCCAGGCATGGTATAGGTCCAGGGCAGGGCATTCATATAGCCTGGCAGGTACATATGTAGCCAGGGAGGGCATCATAATACCAGGGCAGGGTATATGAAGCCGGCAGGGCATAGATATTAGCCAGGGCAGATCACCATATAGCCAGGCAAGGGTATAGGTAGCCCAGGATACAGGCTACATTTAGCTATGGTCAGGGTATAGGTAGCTAGGTGACAGAGGGCATACAATAATAGCCTAGCAGGGTATAGGTAAGCCAGGCATCATATAAGCCTGGCGAGGTAAAGGTAGCCATGGATAGGCATCTAATATAGCCAAGCGCTATGGTAAAGGATAATGACAAGGCGCAGGGCAGTAGAGCAGCCATGGCAGGTATAGGCACCAAGCAGGGTATAGAAAGCCAGGGCAGGGCCATCATATAGCCAGGGACTGGTTTATCATATAGCCGGCAGGGTATAGGTAACCCGGGCACAGGGCATCATAGTACCAGCAGGGTAAAAGGTAGGCAACGTACACGCCGTAGTGAATAGGTCCAGGTCCAGGGCGTCAAAAACGCAGACGGCATTGTAAAAGATAGGCCAGACAGTGCATCATATACACAGGTACGGGTATTAGTAGCCATGGCAGGTATAGGTAGCCAGGACTGGGTATCTCATATATGCCATGGCAGGGTATACGTAGACAGGGCAGGGCATCATATAAGCCACAGGTGTATAGGTAGCCAGGCGAGGCACCATATAGCCAGGCATATAGTAAGCCAGGTCAGGGCACCATATCAGCCAGGCCAGAGTATCATAGCCGCGGGCAGGGCTATTATAGCGGCACCAGGGACAGAAGTAGAGTCTAAAAACAGAATGAAAAAAGTAGATACTCACCCTCTGACGCCCGTCCCTCTTCTCCTGCTCCCGAGCCAATACCTGCACACTGCGCAGAGTGCGTGTCTGCCAGAGCAGCGCGCGAATGACGTTATACATCGCGCTGCTCTTCCCCGCGTCCTCCCTGGAGCTGAAATTTGAAATTAAAAAATGTACAGATACAGTGGCATGTTAAATAGGAGTAGACCCCATTAGGTAGCGCGCGCATGGGCCAGCATGTAGATAGCGCAAAGGCCAGTATGTACAGGCAAATGAGGCACTTTATACAGGGCACAGCAGGGACAGTATACAGGCAGACAGTCCACTTATAGGCAACAGGGACAGTATATAGCAGGCAGGGACATATATAGGTAGTAAATTCATGCTATTTATCTTGGCACCAGGGAGGTATAGCAGTCCAGGGCAGGTATAGTAGCCAGGCTATTATAAGTCATGCCAGGGCACGGAGAGGCAGCCAGGGCTATTATAAGCAGCCAGCATTATAGGCAGCCATGCTATTACTAGAGCAGCCAGGGCAAGGGGTATACGACAGATCGAGGTGCTATTTATTAGCCGCCAGTCGCAGGTAAGGCAGCCAGGGCTATTATTAGGCACCCCAGGGCAGGGTATAAGACAGCCAGGGCTAATTATAGGCGCCATGTGCAGGGTATAGGCAGCCAGGGCAGAGCATCATATAGCGCCATGGTAGGGTATAGGTAGTCCATGGCAGGGTATAAGTAGCCAGCAGGCACATATAGCCAGGCAGGTGTATATTTCACCAGGCAGTGCATTCTATAAATTAGGCAAGCAAGGTATAGGTAGCCATGACAGTATAGGTAGCCAGGACGCAGGGAATACGGACCAGGCAGGAATACGTAGCCAGGGCAGGGGCAACAGGTTAGCAAGGGGCCGGGCTTTCATTAGCCTTTGCAGGTTAATAGGAAGCATCGGGCAAGTCGCATATAGGAATCCTGGTGCAGTGCATCATATAGCCGTGTGCAGGGCATATAGAAGCCAGGGCTGGGATACAGTAGCCAGGGCAGGGTATAAGGCAGCCTAGGCATGGTATAGCAGCCTGGCAAGAGTTATAGGCAGCCAAGGCAGCATCATATAGCCAAAGGAAGGGTATAGTAGCCAGGACAGGGTAATAAGGTAGCCAGGGCTTGGGTATCACATATGCAGGCAGTGTATAGTTGCCAGGGCAGGGCATCATATAACCAAAGCAGGTATAGGTAGCCAGGGCGGCATACATAATAGCCAGGAGCATGTTAAAGTACCAGGGCGCTATTAATAGGCAAGCCATGAGGACAGTAAGTATGTTGTAAAAAAAAAAGATAATACTACAACTCCGCTGTCCCGTCCGTCTCTCCTCGCTACCGATCCTGTGGCCGCACACTGCATAGTGCGGGTCGCAAGAGCTCAGGCCGTGCCGATGACGTCAAGTTACATTGCGCGCCTCCCCGCGGACCTCCCTGGGAGCGCTGGACATTTGTAATTCTCAAAAAAATGACAGATCAATAGTGGAGTCATGTAAATATTAAGACCCCCATACGTAGTCCCGGCCATAGCATTAGAAAGGCAGACCAGTATGCGTAGACAAGGCATGCCACTTTATAGGCGCAGGCAGGCCATATGCAGGCATGCAGCCACATATAGCAGACAGGGACAGTCATTATACAGGCAAGGGACATATATAGTCGCTAGGCAGGGACAAGCTATAGTTAGGGCAGGGCATGTATAGCAGCTCAGGCAAGTTTAAGGTAGCAGGGCATTATAAGGCACCAGGGGCAGTTTCTAAAGCATAACAGTGCTATTATAGACACCAGGGCAGGGTATAGAGGCAGCCAGGCAGGGATAGGTAGCACAGACAATTATTAAGCAACCAGGCAGCTGTAGAGCACCCAGAGCTAATATAGGCAGCAAGGGCAGGGTATAGTGCAGGCCAGGCAGGCATCATATAGCCATGGCAGGGTATAGGAAGCCAGGTGCATGGCAGTATCAATAGCCAGGTACGGTATAGGTAGCCAGAGGCAGGGTATAGATAGCTCAGGGCAGGCCATCATCTAGCCAGCGTAGGTAATAGGTAATCCAGGGCAGGCAACAATAAACCCGTGCAGGGTAATAAGGTAGTCCAGGAAGCAGAGGTTATAGGTAGCCAAGGCAGGGGTATATCGGTACGGCCACGGTCAAGGGCTTCAAATAGACCAAGGGCAGTATAGTAGCTCAGGGTCAGGCATCATAAAACCCAGGCACAGTCGGTATAGGTACCAGGTAGGGGTCATCAGAAGTAGCCAGTGGCATGAAAAGGAAGCCATGGCAGGGCATATTCATCCATGGCAGGTGTAAAGGCATCCAAGCCGGTAGCAAGTAGCCAGGAGCAGCATCATTATAGCCAGGGCCTTGGGTATAGGTAGCCAGGGCAGGGTATCATTAGACCCAGGCAGGGGTATAGGTAACGCAGGGCAGGCACCATATACCATCAGGGTATAACGTTCGTCCAGGGCATGGGCATATTAGCCTAGGGCAGGGATCCATAATAGCCTAGGGACAGGGCACCTATAAGCCAGGGGCAGGCATAGGTAGCCAGGGGCAGGCCATCAATAGCGCATGTGCAGATCTAGAGTAGCCTGAGGCTCGGTATGGAGCCAGGGCAGGGTATGATGGTAGCCAGGGCTATTTATTAGGCAGCCCGGTCAATGGCATCATATACCATGAAGGGTATAGTTAGTCAGGCCAGGGTATCATATCAGCCAGGTACGGTATAAGTAGACCAGGCAGGGTATAGGAACAGCGCTGGGTACATATAGCTCAGGGCAGGGTATAGGTATCCAGGCAGGCATCATATTACGCCAGGCAGGGATAATAGAGTAGCCAGGGCTAGGGCATCATAATATGCCAGGCAGGGTATAGGTAGCCAGGGCATGCTATTATAAGGAGACAGCCAGGGCGAATATTAAGTAGTTTAAAAAAAAATAAAAAAGAAATACTCTACCCGCTGTCCCGTCCTCTATATCTCCTTATATCCGTGGATCCGGTGGCGCGCACAACAGCAGATCATACGCGCAGCGATGAAACATTACATTCGCGGCCTGCCCACCCAGCGGCCATCCTGGCGGAGCTGAACAGACGGGACTCAGTAGATCCAATGTCAGTCGTCGGAGTCGCTGCATTCACCGTCGCGGTGCAGTGTTGCGGCCGTCGAGCTGCATGGCTTGACCTCCGTCATGCAGCCCTGTGTGGCGAGGCGTGGGATGTTTCGGCCCCCACCACAGGGGTCCGTCGCCTGATGCGAGTCATTGCGGCCACTGTAGCGCGCCTCACAGACCAGCGCCGGAGACTTCCGTGCCCGCCGGGTGGAACAACACGTCCTCCTTGGCGTGGGGCGATCCGAGTCGAAGTAGGAGATCAGGCCTTGCGCCTCTGGGCAGTCCGGTCCTGAGTGTTGCCACTGTGGTATTCTGTGCTAGCAAAGTCTATGACAGACTTTTGGATCCAGTAAAGGGAAAAGGACTGCGTGTGTGCGCGGCTACAATATCTTGTGGTATGCATGTGTGGTCCAGTTATCTTTCAAGAATAAAAATTAAAGGGGTGTTCTCACCCTGCAGTTTCACAAGTCACAGCCAGCTTCAGACTCACACTTTCTGGTCCGGCTGTGGGCAGGTCTATAGCAGTGATTGGCATATGAGCTCACTATAACAGTGACATGACTGCTGGAGATTTATAATCTGTAGTGCAGAAATCTACAAAGCTCTATTGGTTAAAACTTGTCTT
This sequence comes from Phyllomedusa bahiana, assembly GCA_025379985.1. Taxonomy (NCBI): domain Eukaryota; kingdom Metazoa; phylum Chordata; class Amphibia; order Anura; family Hylidae; genus Phyllomedusa; species Phyllomedusa bahiana. The sequence goes on along the minus strand of JAODAL010022341.1, from coordinate 4,991 downwards.
TAACATAGCTTCTGTGCATATCAGCTCTGCTATTCCTAGCTGAACTTTTTACATTGAAATGACTACAGGAGATGTGAAATCTGTAATACACAAGACTACAGAGCTTCAAAGGATGAAACAATGTTCCTGTTATCTATTAAACAAAGTCCGATTCCTATGCGCTAATGTTTCACACTGCTTAACTCGTTCGTATTTCGCCCCCAATTACGGCGTGTGTACGGGGCGTGATGGAAGAGGGCGGCAGCCCGCCGGCCCATAACATTCCATTATCTCAGCGCGTAATCACGACCATCTGAAATAAATTACATGTCACTTCTCCCTTCCCCGCTCGCCGTAATTGTGGCGAGCCAGGAAGGAGAGTATGCCATAGTTCTCTATGAGAACTTGTGGATTACACCGAATGAACTGTACGTGTATTTCAGACCATTAATTCTTGCGCAGATACGAGCAAATTAAAGGGCTAACAATACGTCCCAAATAAGCGCGTGGAAAAATCTAGCCAAAAGAAATACATACCAAGGAGAACATTGACATCACCATGGACAGACAGCAGCTTCCAGCTAATCAGATAAGAGACTGAAGAAAGAGCTGGTCAGCAACCAAGAGAAACTTGCGTGCACTCAGAAGAGATAAAATATCTCTTCTCAACAAGGCAAAATAAAAAAGCAATGCAATTTGTAATTAGTCCTACATTTACCTTCCCACATGTGAAAGCTAATCATTGTAGTGAGAAAACATCTTTAAGGCAGATGTAGCAATGCTGTAATACTCAGACAGTGTAAACTTAGACTAAACAGTCTTAAAATTTAGCGCAATTATCATAGTGTTGAGAAATCTTGCAAATGTTTAAATTATCTAGTTTTAGTTTACACCTTCTATTAGTTGGCACTAATTGCATGCCAAGTCAGGACCCCTTTCCAGTAAACCACACCCTTTTACAAAGGTCACACCCCTTTTGCCAGATGAGGCACAGAAGTGTCTAGAAACTATATTAAAAAAAATAAAAACTTTTGCGTTCCTTATGAGTCAAATGAGTTTAGATCAAAACTGTTTTATAAGACCACCCCCGAACCTAGCAACGGGACCTCATTCAGGAGGTCCTACTCTATTTTTAAAACCGTCTCATTGGTCCAATTCAGACACTTATCATTTGGGTCCAGCAGACTTCCAAATCCAAGAGAAAAAAAGGCACTCAGACTTAATAAGCATACTCCTTCACTGGATCTAGCAACCTGTGAAGTGGGCGAGGGGTGCAAAAAAAACAAATTGAGGCAACCACTCCTCCTATATTAGTTTATAAAGCAATAGTATGCCAGAGAGTGCAACACGTATCACGCCTCTGACAAAAAAAACATTTCTGAACAAGACACAATGTGGACAAGAGGCGTGGCCACTGGCATGGTTGTGGTATATATATCCCCACATTCCAATCATCAGTGCACACATTCAGCTAAAAGAAGACTTAATCAAACAGATGCATCCATTTGGTTTTTTGCACCACCGCCCACCGTCCACAGGCGTTCTACACAATCAAGTGCAGTAATGCTTATAATGTCTGTGCCTTTTGTACTCTATGATAATTATGAGGTTGTGACCCAAATAGAGAAGTCCAGAATTGGACTCAAATGATAGGTAAAAATATAGTAGGACCAACTGCATTTGAGGTCCGTTGAATTAGTCGCGGTGCGCTTAAACAGTCTTAGATCCAAAACATGTAACTAAGAACCTCAAAGTTTTTTTCATGTATTGTAGATAGCATAAATGCTTTTTTAGAGGTTTCCATGTCTTGTTAGAAACTATATAAAACACATAATAAAAGTGGTGTAAAGCATGTACACTAGAATTTTGGCTCAAATTTTGCCAGAATTCTGGCGCAATTGCCATACCCATTGTGTTCTTATAAAGAAATATTAACCCCTAACATGTCCTGACAGCCAAAGGCTGGGGACCACTGTCCGTAGCCAATAAATATCTACATTTGTTTTATTGTTATTTTTTAAAAATACTTTAATGACATTGCAAAACTGCTCAAGAAAAAATAATGGTTAACTGCTCTATTTTTCTTTCCCTGTAACTTGTATTATCATACTGTGACATTACCATGAACAGAAGTGATCAGCGATAATTGATCTTTAAGCAAAGCCCACTGTCTGCATTCATTGACATTTCGTTTTATGCACTGCTAGGTCAAAACAATAAAAACAAGCTCTATCTAACCCTATAGGAATGTATTACCAAACTCAAACTACGCAGTTCTGAAACATCAAAGACCTATACCACCAGCTACTGTCAGAAACTACATAGAAGACACAGAATCTGCCACAGTGCCTTCTCTATGTGGCTCTATGTATGGGCATAGAGCCACTAAAAGCAGTTTATATAAAGCAGTAAATATAACAATAACCCTGGTAATTAACCTCTAAATGATGCGCCTATTTTCTGTTTCTGGCTTTCTCATCTCTGCTTTGCAAGAGCTTTACCTTTTTATTATTTTTCCATCAACATAGCTGTAGTAGGGCTCGTCTTTTTGTAAGACAAGTTATATCTTTTTAGTGGTAACATTTAATGTACCGTATCATGGCTGGAGATTTCCAAAAACATGTTTTGTGGAGTGCAAGTGGAAAAAGAAGCAAAAACAAAACCAAAAAACCCTCAGTAGCACAATTTTTTCTGTTGAGGGGGTGTGGGATTCCTTTTTTTTTATGGATTCCGGATTCACAATTTCTATAGTCTTCCTTAGATTTCACTGCTGTGGTTATCTACAGTAGTTCCATGATAGATAGGCACAAATAATATATGTAGTAGCAGAATGCAGTCTATTCAATGCAAATAAACAGGATACTTGACAGCAGCACATAAAGTCCACCACAAGCTATGTTTGTCTTCAGAAATCAAGTCTTTTTCATTAAAGTTTCTACTAGTCTTTTAGTTTTAAAACTGGTAGAAAAAATCCCAGGGAACTTACCCTGTCAGTAGTTAGCAGGTCCAAATCAGAGTCTAGCAGTAGTTTGATCTTGCACTCTACAACAGAACCCACCGGCATTTTACAAATAACCACACACCTTCTCTCCTACTTAACGATATCCAGCTTCACCTGGTCACCCAGTTCAGCAGGCTAATTCAAACTTGGCATGTGATATGGGAATGGCTTATCACCTAAGGCTGGGTTCACACTATTTTCGTTGACTTATATTTTGCCACAGTATTTTTAAGCCAAAACCAGGATTGGGTCCGAAAAACAGAAGAGGTACAACCCTTTACATTATGCTTTTTCTCTGCATAGGCTCCACTCCTGGTTTTAACTTACAAATACTGCTGCAAAATACGTGTCAAAAAACATAGTTTGAATCCATCCTAAAGGATAGGTCAGTGTTTCCCAAATCCAGTCCTCAAGGCCCACCAACAGGTCAATTTTTCAGGATTTCCTACAAAATGCACTGACAATAATGATATCACCTGTGCAGCATAATGATATAACCTGTGCACTGCTAAGGAAAGCCAGAAAACATGACCTGTTGGTGGGCTTTGAGGACTGGATTTGGGAATCCCTCGGATAGGTTTACACTGCGTTCACAGGACTAAATAGCAGCGCTTACCATGCGCGCCACTATACGCCCGCAGCTACAGACGGAGACACTGGCCAATGTGTCCCTCTGAAGCTCTCACTGACATTCATTCTCCCCAGCGCGTATTCGCTGGGCAAAATTGACATGTCAGTTCGTTCCCCGGGCGCATATTGTGCGCTAGGGAAAAGAACAGGTAATCATAGCTCTAAATGAGAGTTGTGAATTACCGTAATGTCGGCCCGTACTTCGGGCGTATTATAGTGCATTATGTTGTGTGAACAGACCTCACAGTGCAGGTATCCATCGGGGTAAAAAGCTAAGACTAAGTCCACACTGTTAAACGTATGCCAAATGTTTTGAGCAGACGTTTGAGATCTGTTTTTTTCTATTTTATTTTTCCAGCTTTTCTTTTGGCTGTCACCTGTTTTTCCCTGCAATTTGATTGGGCAGCTTTCTATATATAATTAAGATGGATACAAACGTATACGTTTGCAACATGGGCACAAACACAAGGATCCGTTTTCCATTGACAAACATTGTAAAAAATATATACTGTAACGTATACTTTTTTTAAACTTGAAAAAGCGCAGCTCCTGTATTTGTTAAAATTAAACGAATATTTGATGGAAAGTGTAAAAACGGGCGTACGTTGCACATCCGTCCACCTATATGAGTGAATGAACATGTTAATGCATCTGTTTTTACCTGCATCAGAACAGATGCGTCATCCGGTTAAAAAAACACAGTGTGCACTGAGCCGAACCGACAGATACCATGACGTAACCGTGGTGGGCCCATAGACATATATAGAACAAATGTAGTCCTATTTGGAAAACTTTTGCTCTTTGAGGGTGCTATACACTTTTCCTGTGGAACACAAAAGCATGGTCAACTACACTTTTGTGTCCCCCAGGAAAGGCATCTAACGCTGACTAATAGAGCAACCATAGTCCAAATGGAACCATGGTTGTTATATTAATTTTTCATGGGCTACATCGCGGTATCCATCAGGATACCCTTTTCCCCAATACCTAGATGAATACCTTAAACATAATGAATAACACAGTGTCAATCTAGCCTGCTCGCTACAGCCACAACAAAATACTGGACACTTAAATCCATCCAGGTAGCTAAGACTAATTATACATTTAGCTTGTATGCTCTTGATCTACATGGAAAATGTATCCATAAGATTTACTGGTCTGACGGAGGACAAAAATGTATCCTTTCGGCCTCCGTTCAGCCAGTATACATCTAAATTCCAAATTAACCTATCACTATGTTTTTGGAAGTATGAGGGAAACCAAAGTACCTGAAGAAAACCCAGGGAGACCATACAAACTCCTTGCAGATCTTGTCCTTGGGGGGATTTGAACCCAGCACTGCAAGGCAAAAAATACAAAAACTTAATGCTACCCTTTTTTT
>JAODAL010022340.1:0-64944 GCA_025379985.1 Phyllomedusa bahiana | reverse complement strand
AAATCCCCCCCTTTTTAGTAGGATTATAATTTACTATATACAGCTGTGATGGTTCAATGCTGTGCATGATATTTCATTTCCTGTTCAGCTCTTGTTAGGACTCTTGTTCAGATCTCTTCTTTATATGTATCGGTGAGAGTCCCACAGCTAAATAAATCTCTTTTATAGAGCCCTCTGCAGGAGAAAGCTTTACTTTCGGTCACCAAAAATGCAAAGAGCCCCATGTATGAAAACTGTCTAGGTCTAAGACTGTCCTTGTTGCCCACAGCAACCAATCAGCGCTTCCCTTTCATTTTCCCAGAGCACTATATGAAATGAGAGGGGAGCTCTGGTTGGTTGCTTTGGGCAACAAAGTCTTGGACCCAGACAGTTTTCATACATGAGGCCTCAAGTCTATCACAGCATTTCATTATTACCAGTCAGTCAAAAGCTGACAAAAGTTGCTATTAAAAAAGGCCATTTTTATTTCTCTGACCTAATGCTGGAGCGCTGTCTGTTACATCCATAGATTGTCAGTAGCATCAGCATTGTGCTGGGTGCAGTGCAGAAAAATCTGATTTATTTGCTTTATACGAGGGTCACCCAGAAACAAATACCTCCTCTCTCTTTATGTTGGTCTGTGGCGACAGAATCAGATGTAAGAGGTATGGCAGTAGAGATTGAGCCTTCCCGCCTTTATTCATTACATTTTCTTGCCATGGGAAAGTGACAGCAGATGGACAATCTGACAAAATGCCGTCTGCCCTGAAGGTGCGAATAAGGAAACTGTGCGTCAATCAATCCCTTTAAGCAGAGAAAATGGCATCCTTTGACATTCATGAATTTGGCTGCTTCTCTTCCATGAAATCTGAACTGTGTGGGCAACATTTTCCTAGCAATGACCCTGTCGGCTGTGAGACACTGGTCAGCCTCGCTGATGCAGCAGCATGCAAGCTCTAGTCCATCATTGGTGGAAATGCAGCAGCAAGAGCGCTCTATGTGTTTAAAAACCGTGTTTTTGCAGCTAAAAATGTGCTGGCAAGTAGTGGTGTTATGCCCTTTGCATCTGTTGTGCTGTCCTTGCAATTAGGGGGCATTAGTTTCTGAGCCGCTTGTATCTCCACTTCTGCGATGCATCTGCCTCATGCCAAGTGGATTTTGAAGAGCGGTTCACGAGTATTATGCTGTCATTTGTTATGGAATCTGCTCATCTGAGCCTAGCCTTAAAGATTATCCGATGTTGTAAAATATCAGAAGCAGGTATTTCCACCCTGGAATATCATTTCACAGCACCTGCAGAATTAATCCCCAGTAAAAGTCTGTTTTCTATTCTTGTAAGAGCAGCAGTCATAATTCTGCTGGCTTATGAGCAGAAATCTGTGTTTCTTGCTGGTTAAAGGGGTTGTCTTACCATGCTGTTCCCCATGACATGGCGCCACAGTGCATCACCATCATCCAAAGCCAAAATATACAAAAAGCTTTACCACAATCTGCTACATATAAAACTACTAAATAAGTCATACAGTTACCAAATAACACCGCTACACAAAACCAGAATCCCAGGACCACATATCACCAGCACACAGTGACCGAATAATATCACCACTTTATAGTGACTGAATAATACAAACTGACCATTACTGAATACAAACCATTATACTACAACCAATATTACCGGCGTACAATAACCATACAATCATGGATACCCGTTGTACACAGGCTCTGCAGACATAAAAATGATTACAGTAAAATTATATCTAGTGAAGAGTTGGTCTCTTTCTCTTCTTCTTCTCCATCTGTCCCAGACGCCATGATGACTACTCCCGACACTTCACTGTAAAATTTACAAAACAAATATCTTAAGACTCCTCAATTTATCAGCACTTCTCTACCAATTCCTATCTCTATACAAACTCCCCATCTATAGCACCTCATATGGTAGCCAGGTAATAGCCCCCTGTAGCCAGGTAATAGCCCCTATAGCCAGGTATAGCCCCCTGAGCAGTGATGCCCCTTGTAGCAGTAGCTTCCCCTTGTAGACAGTATGATGCCCCCCTTGTAGCCAGTGATGCCCCCCTGTAGCCAGTGGATGCCTCCCTGTAGCCAGTAGATGCCCCCCCCTGTAGCCAGTAGATGTCCCCCTGTAGCCAGTAGATGCCCCCCTGTAGCCAGTAGATGCCCCCTGTAAGTAATTATAAAATAACAAAAGAGTACTCACCTCGGTCCGCGCGTCCCGGTCCGGAGCTGCTGAGCGGTGTAAGCAGCGTGAGTCATCACGCTGCACGCAGCTCCCAGGATCTCCTCGGCGGCAGAGCTGCCAGCCGAGGAGATCGAGCATCGCTGGGGGCGCAGTGAAAGCTGTGCGCCCCCTGCGACGCTGATACAGGGGAGGAGTCAGGACGGGAACGATCAGTCCCGCTCCTCCTATGTACGGCAGCTGCTGGCTCTAGCGCGACTGTTTGTAAAAACAGCCGCGCAGATGTCAGGGCGATCCTCAGGGCGGGCGGTCGCGGCGCAACACTCGGGTGAGCGGAGCCTCGTCGCCCGCCTTGCCCGCCCCTAGGATCGGCCCTGACCGCGTACTGTTAACTCGCTCTGTGCCAGCTCCCATTGACTTATAATTTTCCTGGCTCAGTAACATGACACTTCTGTTTCCCGGTGCTCAATACGCGTTGGGGAGAACGTCCGGTAATCATGGCTGGCAGTGAGAGCACTGATTTTACCATATTTGCGGGCTGTACTTCGGGCATATTGCAGCTCAATTACGCCCCGAAAACCGGCTCACAAAAATGCCATCTGAACATACCCTTACAAAAAAAGCAGCCCTGTTTTTCAAATCGTGGACAACTTCCAAGTGGTGGTAGTTGCTCTTGTACCTTTTAATCGCTAAATTTTTTTCGGGTAGTTCTCTTTTTACCTGTGCCTGGCCCGGAATGGCTCTCAACTGCTGTCACTGTATGGAGTAAAGTAATATTATGAGTATAAATTGTCCTACATAAAAAAAAAACAAGGCGTTATTCAGCTGTCAATGTAAAAAAGGAATCTCATCTTTAAAATTGTTGGAGTTCTTAAAGGAACACTACCATCAAATTTTTTTGTTTCACATGTTGACAAGCAATATGCAACTATGATATGGCCTTTTTTTTTTTTATTTGGGTGGTTGTTTTTTTTTTTATATATATATATCTTTTTTAACCCCTTAAGCCCCAGGCCTGAAAAGTAGTTAATGACCAGAACATTTTTTTTAGTTTTTGCCTCCTTGCGTTTTCAACATGTTGTATCTTTTTTATTTTTTCAATGATGCAGTTGTATGAGGCCTCGTTTTATTCGATACAAGTTGTATTTTATGGGGGAATAGTTTAAGTTCACTTATAAATAATTGCAGTATTTTTAATTTTTTTTTAATTTTTTAGGGGTTTTTTACATTTTTTTTTTACACCATTCACATTTCACACTTAACCTGTTGAATTAATCTAACAAGTTACTACGGTCGTGTGGATACCAAATATGTGTAGGTTTTTTGTGCGTGTAATTCATGCACGATTATTTTTTAAATATTTATTTTTATTTTATTTATTTTTTTACTTTTTATGTTTTTTGTTTTTTTTTACTTTTTTTTTTTTTTTGACTCCCATGAAGGGAGAACTGTTTAACATTTTTTAAATTTTTTTTTTACACTTCGTAATGTATTAGCATATTCATATATATCAGTTTGACACAGGCAGTGATTAGGACAGCACACAGGCTGGCCTGATCATTGGTTTGTTACACAGACAGCTCTGGGGCCATGCTAGGTCCCCAGGGCTGACTGTGCAGCCATTCCCCGGGCTCTGTCAGGTCACTGGTGTTCCGATCACCCGACAGAGCAGGGGAACCCTTTGATTGCGCTGCTGTAACGCATCACCACAATCAAAGGGTTAAAGCACCGGGTTGCTGAGGTTGCCCCACTTCCTGGTGCTTGCAGGAAATGCTCTAGGATCAGGGCTGTGTAGTTCAGCCCTGATCTCAGTGCAGCTGTGGCACCCGGGCGTCGCAAACTCCGATGTCTGCAGCAACGCCAAAAGACGTCGCTGCAGACGAATGACCCGCACCAGCCGACGACAAAAGTCGGCGGGCGGTCGTTAAGGAGTTAAAGGTCCTTTATGTACATGACTTCCTGGTGTGTGTCTCTGACTTGCTCCTCTGTGAGCTCTGATAGTACAGCAGTGAGCGGATTGCTTGGAAGTCCTTCTTCCAGGCCAGCTATGGCCAGAGAGGTGCAAGTATTATTAGAAGGACCTGATAACAGTGAAGAAAACTGAAAATCTCCCCATTTGCTCGTCATTATCCTGTGGTCCAGTCTAATGTTCTTTATCCCTTTCCAGAGAATAAAAGAGCTGTCATTACCGACTTTATGTAATGAGACCATTCCATAGTTTTTACAGCTAAAGAAGGACAATATTTTATCTGTAATTAAAAAAAAAAGAAAAAAAGTTTTCCAGGGATATTGATTTTAACAAAAATACTCCTTTCTGATGGAGGTGTCCCTTTTAGGGTTTAATAGCTATAGCAGTACTGGGGACTTTTGTATTGTTTGGTTAGAGAGCTGCTTTGCTCACAGAGATTTTCAGCCTCCTCCTTCTGGGCCATTTTGGTGGTGAATTGCATCGCATCTGGCCCTTCATGTTATGACTTCTACAGTACTTCAGAGCCATAAAATATTAATCGCACTGGTCACTCTACGGTTCCTTTTTTGACTTCCTTTACATCCACATTGCTACTAAATTAATCACTGCAGTTTACATAATCTACAAAAGGAAATAAACAGCGTCCTGTTCATGCTGGCCGAGCCGGAGCAATAGCAGTCACTGGAAACCAAAGCTACAGCCCAGTGAAAGCAGGGCTACACCGCGCATGCCCACAGAGAGGGCTCTGAGTGGCCTTTCTGGCACTCGTTCCATAGATTCACCACCATGGTTATAGCAGGATGATTTCTTGTAAACTTGGGATTTTATTGCATTCTTCATAAAGGTTTTAATAAAGGAAAAATATATTGTATTTGTAGCATACGTTCATTAGCATCTGTGTCTTAGTGCTATCATGTTAAAAGCCAATGATTTCTTTTTGTAGGCCTTTTTATTTGTTGAGTATGTGAACAGAGCGCTTATCAGGGGCAGGTGCTGGTGGATCCACAGGGTCACTGCAAGAGATGACACTGACCACGCCAAGGAGTGGAGTCTAAGGCTATGTTCACACGTCTTAAAGTGGGACGTATTTCGCGCCGCACAACACGGCGAGCGGGGAGATAAGTGACATGTAAATTATTCACGCCATATACGCGCCATCAATAATGAATGTCAATGGGGACGGCAGGCTGCCAGCCTCCTAGCCCCCGCTCCCGAGCACACGGTGTAATTGTGGGCGAAATGCGTCCCCAAATGCGTCCCCTAAGGAGTCCCCCGGTATTCATCAGAGCCCACCGCAAAGCAGGATGGACTGAGCTGCACATAACTCCTGCGTCGCCACCCTGTAGCCGCTTACAGTGACAGCCAAAGTCCCAAGCAAAGTACACAGGGAGCAGGCAGGAAGGTCAGGGCAGGCAGAAGATTGTCGGTATGTAAGCAGGAGGTCAGAACCGGGACATCGCAGAACCAAGTAACAAGCATAAGACTATGGCAGGAACACCAATAAGCTGGCACAGGTGCCAGGGGGAAGTGGCCAAGTAAAGGGGCCGGTGGCCAGTGATTTGAAGTTAGGGATGCACTGCCCCTTTAAATTGTAAAGCGCCAGTGCGCATCTTAAAGGGGTTGTATCATTTCATTAAATGGTCTTCAGAATAAGGGGACAGTGAAAACAAGCAACTTTGCAATTGGATGTCATTAGCAAAGTTGTCTTGTTTTCACAGGATCCCTTATCTTCGTTTTGCGTAAACACTGTTCCCCAGTACTGGTCGGATTCCTCCTCCTTTCATTTCATTGGCTGACGGCTCTACTAATTTACATTCTGTCATGTGGACTCGGGAGCGAGCATGAACACCCAGCTGGGAGAGGAAGAGACGCCCCTTAATTTATAGAGCTGAGAAGCTGAGAGCACAATGAAACACACAAACTGAAGAAGCGATACATCCCCTTTTAGGAATGAGTACCTGTGCACTGGCCATGGACAAAGATAGAGTGGGGAGAGGTGAGTACCAGCCAGGATGGTTGAGTAGGGGCCGCGGCCTGCATTGTGACCTGCTCAAGTCACAAACATTCATCATCTTCCCCTTGGTTACCCTGTGGGTTTGTCATATATGTACAAAAGATTTAGACGTGTCCCCATTGACTCCAATGATTGTCAGTAATGAAGCAGGTAGCTTTCCTCCAGAGACTCACTCCACATAACCCTCTCCACAGCTCTCCTCATGCCTGGTGTCATTCCGCTGGTTCTAAGCCTACTGCCGGTGTCTCAAAAATGTTGGCGCTGTGTCCCCCAGTCTCTACTTCCTGTTCTTTTGGTCATTACATGACCGCTGCAGTGGCTTCACCAGTCACGTGCCAATCCGCTGATATCACTGTTCAGCTGCAGCATTTTTATTTTTTAAGTCACACAACTGCTTTCGGTGACAGATAATTACATTGGTCCTTCAATATCTAATATTAATGGTTTCTTGTTTTGTCTATGAAAACTGAATCTAAAGCACCAGAATGTCCCCAACATCAAGCAAAATGAAGATTACAGAAAATGAAGCAGATACTAATCCAGAAAAAGAAATTCCATACAGTCAGAAATAGCTTTTGGAAGCGTGAAATCACCTTCTAGTTTGAGGATAGGAGTTTTGGATCGAGTGTAGATTATGTCTCCATAGGAAACAAATTGTAATTGACACAAACAGGAAACTGCTCTGTAATATACAGAGTATTAAATATGTCTGTGCCGGATCCCTCCACATGTAATACAAACTTTAACTCCTTAACGACCACACACCATCTTTTGACGTCGCCGCAATTGTGCTGCGATTGGGGCTGTACTACACAGCCCCGATCCGAGAGCATGTCCTGCGAGCATCGGGCTGCGGAGGAAACCTCCTCACCCCGGTGCTTTAACCCTTTGATTGTGGCGGTGCATTACCGCAGCGCAATCAAAGGGTTCCCCTGCTCTGTCAGGTGATCAGATCACCTGGTGACCCGACAGAGCCCGGGGAACGGCTGCACAGTCAGCTCTGGGGACCTAGAGTGGCCTCAGAGCTGTCTGTGTAGTAAGCCAGTGTTCAGGCCAGCCTGTGTGCTGTCCTGAACACTGCCTGTGTCAGACTGACAAAGATTAGAATGTATTAGCTTATATGAATATGCTAATACATTACTAAGTGTAAAAAAAAAAAAATGTAAAACAGTTCTCCCTTCAGGGGAATAAAAAAAAGTAAAAAAAAAAACATAAAAAGTGTAAAAAAAAAAAAAAAAGTATAAAAAAAAAATAATAAAATAAAAATAAATATTTAATAAAAATAATTGTGCATAAATTACACACACAAAAAAATTAATCTAACAAGTTATTAAGTGTGAAATGTGAATGGTGTAAAAAAAAATAAAAAAACAAAAATTTTTTTTTTAAATAAAAAAAAATACTGCAATTATTTATAAGTGAATTTAAACTATTCCCCCATAAAGTACAACTTGTCTCATACAACTGCATCACTGAAAATATAAAAAAGTTACAACTGTTGAAATGCAAGGAGGCAAAAACTAAAAAAATGTTCTGGTCATTAACTACTTTTCAGGCGTTCAGCTTAAGGGGTTAACATTGATTTTTACCTGTCAAAATCATAGTAACGCTGGTAGCCACAAGAAAAACTGTTTCTTGAACTATGCAAGCTTTCACTCGAGAAAGGGCATGTCCCAACGTCACGGGTTTTAGGCCGGTTTTTCAGGCGGTTTGCGGTTTTGCAGACCGCCTGAAAAACCGGCCGAAAATTAGCAGAATGGGGCGCTATGGAAAACCCGTGCAGCAGTCCCCACTGCACGGGTTTTCCGCCCGCGGGCTGTCCGAAAACCATTATGCATGCACATTCTTCCATCCGTTTTCGGACAGAATCTGTGCATGCTCAATGTGAAGGGGGAGGGCTTTTCTCCGCTCATCGCAGAGAAATTCCCTCTCCCCCTCCCCTGCGCGGCCGTGGAGATGGCCGCAAAACAGTGCAGATACCGGTCGCATAAACCGACCGGTATTTCGAACTTGCTGTGTAAATGGCCCCTAAAAGCTTAGATAACTTGAAACGTGTCAGGAGAAGACACCTGTATTACTTTTCTTTTAAACAACTAAAAATAAAAGTTTGAAGTTTTTCTTGCATTGGTGCTGAAGCAACACCATTTTAGTTTGTAGGCCTCAGTACTGTACAACGGGCTTCTGTGCACCATTTCTCCATTGAATGAGTGAGGGATAAGCTATACCCTTCATTTATTATTTGCTTTCTTATTTGTTAACTATTACATTTTCAGAATATGAATTGTCAGAAAAACACTAGATACAATGATTTATTTCAGTTTATATTTCTTTCATCACAAGTAGCTCAGAAGCTTACATACATCATGTTGAGAGTGCCAACAAATAGCTTTGAAAATCCAATATCATGACTCTAGAAGCTACTGATAGGCTAATAGGCATCATTGAAGTTCATTGGCAGTATTTAGGCCTGATTTTAATGCGTCTTTGTTCAATTTTGTCACAATATTGGGATCCAGGAACTCGAATCCCATTAAAGTCTATGGGGTAAAAGTTTTACACGTGTTTTCTGACCTCTAGAAAGTACCTTCAGCAACCAAATCCCTCCAAATTGCATAGGAACAAACCACACATGTGGGAGGAAACATCTGGGGAACACCAGGGTTATGGTTAGTCCAGCCCTAACCGTAACTCCAACCCTAGGGTTAGTGTTAGACTGGGATTAACCCTGGGATTGCCCACATGATGCTCAGGTATTTCTTAAGTTAGGGTTGGAGTTTGGAAAAGGGTTGGGGTCAATTTTTTTGTTGATTTTCGCCAAAATTTAAATCTGAATGACCCAATTGAAATCACTAAAATTCTGGTCAAATATGGCTTCGACCTGCTTTTGATGCAACACAGTAATATCAGCTTAGACATCACAAAAGGAGTGTGAATTTTTCAAAAGTCTGGTAAATCCTTGGGAGCAATATCCAAATGGCGGAAGGTTCCAAGATCATCTGTAATTTGAAAAGGGGACCATGCAGTCATCATACCATTCTGGAATGAGATAAGTTCTGTCTCCAAGCCATGAATGGACTGGTATGAGAAATACAAATCAGTTGAAGAACAACAGCATACAACCTTGTGAAGATGCTGCAGGCAACTAGTACAAAAGTAACTACATAAAGAGTAAACCGTGTCCTATACCAACATGGCCTGAGGAGACACCCAGCGAGGAAGAAAAGAGTGCTGCAAAACCACAATAAAAAGCCAGGTTACAGTTTGACGAATATGTTTGGAAATATGTACTCTTGTCTGATGAAGTGATAATAATAATAATCTTTATTTGTATGACGGCAACAAATTCCGCAGCACTTTACAATGTAAAGGGTATAATTACAGACAAAAGACAGACATTACACAATAAAAGCTACTTACAGATGAGATACAAGGTGTGAGGGCCCTGTTCACGAGTGCTTATACAATCTATGAGGGTGTCTGGGGGAGACAACGGGGAACTGTTTGGTTATAATGACAATCGTTATGTATGAATTAAAAAACAGTAGTTTGTAAACCAAGTAATACCATCACAACTGTGAAGCCTGGCGTGGCAGCATCCTGTATGAGGAAATGGCGCAGAGCACAAAATAGATGGTATGTTTGGGCAGAGAAAATGAGCCCAGCCATACTTCCAAGGCTGTGGGAAAATGGCTGCAAGACAACAAAGTGAAAGCACTTGAGTGGGTATCAAAAAGCCCTGACCTCAATCCCACAGAAAATGTATGGGCAGAACATAGAAAGTGTGTGCAAGCAGGAAGGTCTATACTATCAACTTCTTGTGAGAAGCTTCTGAGCCACTGTGAATGTGAGGAAAGAAATAAAAGCTGAAATAAATGTATTATTATTCTAACATTTCAATGTCTTGAGATATAGTAGTGACTATAACTAATTTACGAGAGGGAATGTGGATTAAATGTCCAAGTTGTGAAAAATTGAGGTTAAAAGAATGTGGCTGATATGCACATGTCAGACCAAAGTATGTTCATCTCTGAAACACAGAACCCGTCCACTTACTGAGCTGCATGATGGCTGGACATTCCCATTTTGTTTGTACTTGTGTATAATTGTTTGTACAGATGAATGAGGCAACTTCAGGTATCTGGAAATTGCACCCAAGGATGAATCAGACTTGTGCAAGTCCACAATTCTCTTCCTGATATCTTGGCTGATTTCTTTAGACTTTCCCATGATGTTACACACAAAGGAAGGATGTTTCTGGTGTGCTATAAAATATGTCTACAGGTGTGTCTCTAATTAACTCAGATGTTTCTATTAAACCAGAAGCTTCCAAAGACATGACATCATCATATGGGCTGTCCCAAATTGTTTAAAGGTATAGTAAGCCTAGTGTATGTAAACATGTGACTTTGAAGAAAGTAATAAAAACGTCTTAAAAATTATCTCTCTCATTATTCTGACATTCGGCAAATATAAATAATTTTGGTTCCTAATTGACCTAAAACGGGTAAGGTTTATTCTGATTTCATATCAGATAGTGAGAAAACATGCATATGTGTCTTTTTATATAGTGCATGTTAAATTCTGGTTTCCACTGTATTAGCCGTGTACTCCACAAATCTGGCCTTTATGGAAGAATGGCAGGAAGAAATCCCTTATTGAAATAAGCCATAAGAAGTTCTCTTTGCAGTTTTCAAAAACCATGTGAGGGACACAGGAAACATGTGGAAGAGGTGGCTCTGGTCTGATGAGACCAAGATTCACACCCCCTGAGGAAGCGGCTGCGAAATATGTGCATAGGGGCGTCAGGTTCTGCCATGTGTAGAGATTACTACTGTGGGTAATACTTACTAATTATACTACCTATTTTTTTCCTCTCTTCTATGTTTATATTGGTTACTATGTTGTACTGGTGAGTGTGAACTACATGTCTTATGTATTGTTAATTACTTCTCCCATTTGTAAGGATACCTGTCAGTTTTTGTTTTTGTCTCTTGTTGTTTTAAACATTTATTATTACTGTATTGCATTTTTCTTAAATAATATGATTTTCTTAATATTTTCGTATGGCATAAAGGTCTATTTTTGTTTATTTTGGTTATTCTTTTGGCTAAAATGACAAACGCTATGTGTGGAGGAAAAGTCAACACTGCACATCACTCCGAACACACCATCCCCACTGTGAAGCCTGGTGGAGGCAGGCTCATGCAGGGGGGAGACTCTGCTTCAGCAAGGACTGGGAAGCTGCTCAGAGTTGATGGGAAGATGGATGGAGCTTAATATAAAGCAATCCAGGAGGAAAACCTGAGGCTGCAAATGACTTAAGACTGGGGTGTAGGTTAAACATACAGCCAAAGCTACAATGGAAGGGATTAAATCAAAGCATATTCCTGTGTTACAATGACCCAGTCACAGTCCAGACCTAAATCTCATAGAAAATCTGTGACTTGAAAATTGCTATTCACAAATGTTCTCCACCCAATCTGACTGAGCTAGAGGTCCTGATATGCAAAGCTGGTAGAGACATCCCCCAACAGACTGCAGCTGTAATGGCAGCTAAATATGTTCCTACAAAGTATTGACTCAGGGAGCTGAATACATATGTATTCCACACTTTCCAGTTTTTTAATTTGCAAAATTTGGAAAAACAGGAACTTATTTTCTTTACACTTCACAAATTCGGTATCTGTCATTTCGCAGTTACATCATGTTGGTATTGCGAAAAACCTCATTATGTGTCATTTGAGTTTCACAGTTACATCGCTCCAAGTACAGTACAGTAGTTACATCGCTCCATGTACAGTACCGTAAGTGCCATAAAGCCACATCACTTTACTGCATCCAGCTTGCTCTTCTCACTGTAGTAACAAAGAGACTAGAGAGCTGGGAACTACAGTATTGTGAGTTGGGTGGGAAAATCTCGTCTGTCTGAAGCATGGCAGAACCTAGCGCTAAACGTGTTTGTGATAAGCACATAGCAAAGAGAACTCGCAAGAGCTACAGTCAGTGTCGGACTGGGGTCATTAGGGCCCACAGGTGGAGTTGACTCTAGGGGCCCACCAATTGAGTTTTTATGGGCCCACCAGTGGAGTTTATTTTAGGGGCCCACCCTACAGCTACTGTAAATGACTGTAGATGTCTCCTATACTCTGCTTCTTGCTTTTTGCCTTTCTTTCTATGCTTTTTTGCCTCTTCTGAGAATGTATATGGAGTTAAAAACAGCTTTAGGTCTGCCATGCTCAGGGGCCCACCGGGGGTTTCCTCTAATCCCCTGTGGGCCAGTCCAAGCCTGGCTACAGTCTAGAGCTAAAGTTAGACGTGATCCGTCAAATTGAAAGTGGTGCCAGCGCTGCTGAAATTGGCTGCATCCTTGCGCTTCCAGCAAGCACAATCCGCACCATCAAAAAGGAAGCTGCAAATATCCGTGCTTGTGTTGAACGCTGCACAACGATATCATCAAAGTTGGTGACAAAAAAAAAAACGCAGTCCACTATTGGATGAAACAGCTCTGTTTTGGAAGCAAATGTCATCACGAAGCTACATTTCCCTTGAAGAGAAGGTTGCTCCAGGATTTCAAACAGCGAAAGACAATTTTACTGGGTGGAAACACAGGAAGTGATTGCAAATTAAAACCTCTCCTTCTGTAACAATGTGAAAATCAGAGAGCCATGAAGAATCGTCCCAAATTTAGCCATTCCGTTTTGGGGAAAAGCAATAAAAAAGCCTGGGTCACAAGCATCATTTTCCAGGACTTCATTGTTCATTACTATTTGCTGTTTTTGAGAGATTATTGCAGGAGAGAGAATCTTGATTTCAAAATTTTATGTCTGATGGACAACGCAACATCCCACAAGTTAGATTACGAAAGCCTTTGCCAAAATATTAAAGAGGTCTTTCTGCCTCCAAACACCACCTCTCTACTGCAACCGTTGGACCAAGGCGCTATTGCAACAGTGAAGGCGTATTATCTCCGGCGCACATTTCGCCAGAAGATCAATGAAACTTCTGGAGAAGGTAAAATCACAATTTGTGATTTCTGGAAAAAAAATCAACATTGTGCACTGCATTGATAACATAGCGAAATCATGGGAAGAGGTCACAAAGAAATGCATGAATGGTGTGTGGAGCAAGCTGACACCTTATTTCGTGCATGAACACAATGGCATCGTGGACATCAGTTCTGTGCATCAAAACATTGTGTCATTTGCAAATGCTGTTGGCTTCGATGAAGTTGACGAAGACAATGTGCGAGAATCATTAGAATGTCACAGAGAAGATCTGACACTGGAAGAATTGATGGAACTGGACCAACAATCAACAGGACGAGGGAGCAAAGATGAGGAGGAGCAGAAGGTGATGAAAGAAACCAAAACGCTCTCTGTTGCTAAGCTGAAAGAAGTTTTATCCCTTTTGGAGATGGTCTCGAACATCTTTCAAGAAAATTATCCTATTTTAGAATGTTCCCTTAAGATCAGCAGGGCCTAAGAGGAAGCGGTTGCTTGCTATAGAGAAATTTACCGCTCAAAGCTCCAGACAAGCAAACAAATGACGCTGGATGGTTTCTTTGAAAATCCAACATCAAGTTCAAAATCAGCTGATGTGATGGATGAGAAAGTTAGCAATTTTGCAGAACGTTTACCAGTGGACATCACCGTGGACATCAGCGACCATGACCTTGACGATCCATCTCCCATTCCACTTGCATCTGAATAAACTACAGGTATAGTACAGTGATGTCAGTGTTCAGGTATCTCAGGATGGTGCCCCTGAAAGTCAGAATGCTATTTAACTTTCAGGGGCACCATCCTCAGATAGGTGTGGGTCCCACCTGTGATATCTGCACTTATCAGACAATGATGGCATATCCTAGCGATATGCCATCATTGTCTGTGGTGGTATTGTAAAACCCCTTTAATAAGCAGTGCAGTAAGATTATCATCTTTTCATATTTACCTACAGATTACCAAATGCTTGCGCAGCGGTTTCAGCATCGGTGCGGTCGGCACAGGCGATGATTTGGAATGCAACCACCCTGTAGTACTGTACGTTGTTCCTTAAGCCTTGTTATTTTCTAATATGGTACTGTGCATAGTTTTTCATGCCTCGTTATATTAAACTGCATTGTTCAGTACTTTTTGTTTCCTGCCTCGTTATCTGTCGTTTCGCTATCCGTCGCACTTTTCTGGAACGTAACCCCCGCGGATAACGAGGTATCCCTGTACGTGAATCATCATCATCTTCATCTTTCGCTGCCAGTAGAAATAGGAGACTCCCAGCAAATATCACTAATAAAGGCAAGATGGTCGCTGCTGACCCCTGCTGGCAGGACCTGCTATTACAATGAGCTGCAGTTTCGTTTTCCTGTTCCTGTGTTTAAAGGTCCAGGCAGGTTTAGTTGGTTTCACTTTAATCTCCAAAATACTGCGGTCATGGGGCTGAGTGCACGGGAAAAAGAAGGTGGCAGGAGACTGCTAGAGTTACTGGACACCGCAGACTTACTGTCCCTGGCTGACACGGTCACCAAGAAGAAATCTACAGTGCGGACAAGGGCAGGTGAGATGCTGGGGCTGTGCCCTTCATACCAAAATCAACAAGTATATGGAGCATACAGTTGAAGTAGATATTAGAAACTATATCTTCCTACGAGGGGGCATAACTAGAGAAGCTTAGGTCCCAAAGCAAACTTTTGGACTTTCAGGCTTTAGTTGGGGTCCACATAGGTAGGTAGATAGGCTATAGGTGGGGCCCACATAGGTAAATAGGCTTTAGGTAGGCTATAGGGGGCCCCATATAGGTAGGAAGGATTAAGGTAGGTTGTAGGGGGCCTATATAAGTTGGCAGACTTAAGGTAGGTTATAGGGGGCCCCATATAGGTAGGCAGGCTTAGGGGTAAGTTATCGTGTGCTCCATATAGGTAGGCAGGTATATAGGTAAGTTATAGTATGACCCATATAGGTAGGAAGGCTTAAGGGTAAGTGATACACCATACAGTAAGTGATTTGCGCTGGTGTGTGTTAGAGGAAGTGTATGCCCGGGATGCTAATCAATATAGATCCAGATTGTTACAATGTGAGGCCTTCTTGATCTATCAGTTAGAAACACTTGCTCCAAAAGGCCTCAATTAAGTTTTTAATCTTCGTTGCTTTTTGTAATGTAAATTATATGTAGATAGTTTGTAGTTTTGTATGTTATTTACATTTTTATGTTACTCTCCTGTTTGTATGTGAATGCGCTTAAAAGAGAGCTTGAACATCCATTGCGCATGCTTGAGAAAGGAAAAAGTTATTTCCGAAATGTCGCGGCTGCCGGCTGTCAGCAGGAGCAGCGCGTTCATTCTTATTCAGCTCGTTACAGATTGGACTATACAGTTGAGAAATGGTTTACTAAAAAGATAAGTGCTGTATTGCTTTAAATAATTGTTCACTGCTAAGTTAAAATTAGATGTTTGTTGGTCTGAAATGTCCTTTGTATATGCACCATTTATTTGTGAAAGTAAAAATGATTGAAAATTAATGTGTACAGCCTTTGTGATATATTAAGTTATAGTATGCCCCATATAGGTAGGCAGGCTTAAGGGTAAGTTATAGGGGGCTCCATATAGGTAGGCAGGCTTAGAGGTAAGTTATAGGGGGCTCTATATAGGTAGGCACCTCAAGAACATCTCCAGAATCCACCCTTTTCTCACTGTGGAAACAATTCAAACTCTCATTGTGGCCTTTCTGTAAACTCTCCCCTCTTCAATTTGTCCTGAATGCAGCAGGTAGGCTCATCTTTCTTTCCAGCCGCTATACTGATGCCTCTACCCTGTGTCAGCCTCTGCACTGGTTGCCCATTCAGTACAGGATACAACATAAACTCATCACACTCACCCATAAAGCTCTCCACAGTGCTGCACCCCCATACATCACCTCCCTCATCTTTGTCTACCATCCTACCCGCTCTCTCCGCTCTGCTGATGATATCAGACTACATTCCTCAATCATCCGAACCTCCCATGCCCGTCTCCAAGACTTCACACGTGCGGCACCAATTCTCTGGAATATGCTACCACGGGCAATCTGGCACATTCGCAACCCTCATAGTTTTAAGAGGTCCCTGAGAACACATCTTCTCAGTCTGGCACTTATCTGTATATAGATGTACTGTCAGGGTGGCAGGTCCATCTGAATTCTACATAAACTAACCCATATTTATGTCACATGGCTGGACCATTGTAAACCTAGCACTTCTTATCCTTTGTTTCACCCATACACCCTAATAAATTGTAAGCTCTTGGGAGCAGGGCCCTCACACCTTGTGTCTCATTTGTAAGTAGCTTTTTATTGTGCAATGTATGTTTTTTTTGTCTGTACCTACACCCTCCAAATTGTAAAGTGTTGATGAATATGTTGGCACTATATAAATAAAGGTTATTATTAGGCAGGCTTAGGCCATGATCACACGGCTTATTTGGGCAAGGATTGGAGCCGTACTGCGCGCCGGATTTGCGCTGCAGTACGGCACCAATCCGGCTCAGTAACTACGGTAATCCACAGTTCTCATAGAGAACTATGGATTCCGTCTCTCCTCCCCGCTCGGCGAATCCGCCGCGGAGGGAGAAAGTGACACGCACATTATTTACGGCGCGTACGCGCCGTGAATAATGCATTGTCTATGGGGTCGGCGAGCTGCTCCCCCGCCGCGCCCCCGCCCCCGTCCCTTATTCAAGCCGTAACTGCGGGCGAAATCCGTCCCGCAATTACGGCTTGAATAAGCCGTGTGAACCGGGCCTTTGGGGTAAGTTATAGTTAATTGTTGTTTGTAAACACTGAGATCAAAGGAGTGCTACAAAATAACACCAGGTTCATCTCCCGCAGGGCTCCCAGCTTAGGTTCAATCCTCTCTCCAAGTTTGTTAACTCCTAATGAACCACAGCGCAATTTGTGGACAGACACAAGAGGTTTCTTTAAGTGTGGCCACTCTGTCTGCACGACGTGCAGACATGTTCAAAAGACGAGTGTATTTACATCTTTTAGTAATGGGAAAAGTTTTCCCGTTAAGTCACATATTAATTGCAATACTAAATTTGCTGTGTACTTAATAAGCTGTACTATTTGCCAACAGCAGTATGTCGGGTGCAACGCCCAGGCCTGCTAAAGATTAGGGTTAGAAGACACTTATCTGATGCTCTCCACCCAGTCACATTTAAATCATCTGCAGTCTCCTGGCATTTTGCAGAAGTTCATGCGGGGTGTGTCAGCATTGACAGTAGTAGGAATAGAGAAAGTTACAGGCTCCCATCGCGGTGGAGACCTGCAGAAGAAATTATTCTCCCGGGAAGCCTGGTGGATTTTTAATTTATCCACCAGGTTTCCGTCTGGGTTGAATACCAAACAGGATATCTCCTATCACTATTAAAATCTCTCCTCTCGGGGTGAGCATTAACCAGGTCATTTGATATTATTCTTAGAATTTCTTAACACACAGGTGTAGATATGAATATTAGTGTTATTCTCTTTAACATGTTTTTATGTTTAATTATTGTTTTTTAATGTTTAGTATGTAAAGTATTTTGATCATGTGACTGGGATCCAAGATAAATAAGGAGGGTTTCCGGTCTGACCAAGTAGACAGTAATCAGAGCCATGAGTAAGGGAGTTGTTATCTCCCGAAACGCGTCGGCCAAACTGATGGAATAACCTATTTTCATGTATATGCAACTTCCCACGTGCATTGATATATATTTTTTTTAACAAGATAAGAAATAAAGATATGGATTTTTAAAAGGAATTATTCATCTGGCTGAGCTCCCCTTGATCCTGTGTTTGGAAGCTGGCTGCATGCTTTGAACTGTGATGCAATGTGGCTGGGTTAATCCTTCGGCCGTGACTCCACTGGAAGCAGGAGAGACCTGGGTGAGCTGATACACACTTTACCTTTGTGCTGTTCTAAGTTATAGGGGGCCCTATATAGGTAGGCAGGCTTAGGAGTAGGTTATAGGGGGCCCCATATAGGTAGGCAGGCTTTAGGTAGGTCCATTAGTGTTAAAGAAAAAAATTAATTACTAACTCACCTCTCTCCACGATCCCCCGATGCGCGACTGGAGAGCTTCTGATCCCGGCACAGGCGGCGTGATGACATGACTTCATCGCGCTGCCCACGTCATCACTAGGGGCGGACACCTAGTAGGCCTAAGGCCTTAGGCTTGCCAGGTGGATTAGTGCTAGTGGTACTTCGCTAAGACTGGACAGTCCTGCCCATGAACGCTTGTAGCAGTTGCTACGGCTGATCCCACGATAGTTCCTCCCTGCTTCCTACCTACCTGTCCCTATATAAAAATGGTGAGGCTCATTCTATTTAAGATCACTGATAAATTGTACACTGTGTGCACAGCTGGTGAGTATTTTGAGCAAATCATAATTTTATGCATATTTTCCAACTCTGAACTGTATAATCTTTAATGCTTATTGAAGTGAAACACCAGGTTTTGTGTATTTGTGTAAATAGGGAGGGTGAGGCCTTATATCAAAGTGTGCATAGTTATTTTGCAAAATAGGCCAAAAAAGGGATGTAACTGACTCTGAAAAGTCAAAATTGTTAAGTCTTTTAGAAGAAAGCAGCACTTTTGAAATCACTAAGATATTGGGGCGTGATCACTGAACCAGCACACTTTTTGTTGCAAATAATCAAGAGGGTTGCTAGAAACATGTTGAGAAAACAAAGATACAAATCGACTGCAAAAAAGATTTGAGACCAATCAAATGTGAAGCAACCAGGAAGCAAGTATGCTCCAGTGCTGTCATATTCCAGAACTGCAACCTCCCTGGAGTGCACAGAAGTACAAGGTATTCGGTGCTCAGAGACGTGACCAAGGTAAGGAAGAATCCCGACTGCCACTGAACAAGACACAGAAGTATAAGGTGTCCAGTGCTCAGAGAAATGACCATGGTAAGGAAGAACCCAGACCATCACTGAACAAGACACAGAAGTACAAGGTGGTCAGTGCTCACAGACACAGTCCATATATCCAACGGCACACACAGATTTTCTTGATACAATTAAGAAAGCTTTATTCTTCCATTAGTGTTAATCACAGTATGCAAAATCCAAACAAAATCCGGGTGAAGTTAGTAAACATATAACATATTATTCATAGAGCATATCCCAAATGAATAATATGTTATATGTTTACTAACTTCACCCGGATTTTGTTTGGATTTTGCATACTGTGATTAACATTAATGGAAGAATAAAGCTTTCTTAATTGTATCAAGAAAATCTGTGTGTGCCGTTTGATATATGGACTGTGTCTGTGAGCACTGAACACAGTAATTGAGGGCAGTGCCGAACCATTATATATTCTACTTAGTGCTCACAGACATGGCCAGGGTAAGGAAGGCTGAGACTAGATCACCACTGAACAAGACACAGAAGTACAAGGTGGTCAGTGCTCAGAGACATGGCCAAGGTAAGGAAGAACCCTGACCACCACTGAACAAGACACAGAAGTACAAGGTGGTCAGTGCTCAGAGACATGGTCAAGGTAAGGAAGAACCCTGACCACCACTGAACAAGACACAGAATACAAAGGGGGTCAGTCTCAGAGACATGCCCAAGGTAAGGAAGAACCCTGACCACCACTGAACAAGACACAGAAGTACAAGGTGGTCAGTGCTCAGAGACATGGCCAAGGTAAGGAAGAACCCTGACCACCAGTGAACAAGACCCAGAAGTATAAAGGTGGTCAGTGCTCAGAGACATGGCCAAGATATGGAGGGCTGAGACCCAAACACCACTGAACAAGACACAGGAGTACAAGGTGTCCAGTGCTCAGAGACATGGCCGAGGTAACGAAGGATGAGACCCAACCACCACTGAACAAGACACAGGAGTACAAGGTGTCCAGTGCTCAGAGACATGGCCGAGGTAACGAAGGATGAGACCCAACCACCACTGAACAAGACACAGGAGATGAAATGTCAAGAGTGGGCCAAGAAATGTCTGAAGACAGATTTTTCAAAGGTTTAATGCAGTGGTGAGATGAGAGTGACCAGATGGATGGGTCCGTGGCTGAATTGGTAATGGACACAGACTTCTACTTTGACTCAGATGCCAGCAAGGTGGAAGTGGGGTACTGCTATGAGCTGGTATTATTAAAAATGAGCTAACTGGACCATTTTGGTAGAAGATGGACTCAGACTCAACCCCCAAACTGCCAGTTTTTCAAAGACACTTTAACCCCTTCCTGATGGACGGTCATAATAATATGACTCTAATTTTTTTTCCTCCTCGCCTTCTGAAAGCCATAACTTTTTTATTTTTTCACCTACATAGATGTATGAGGGCTTTTATTTTGCGGGACAAGATGTACTTTCTAATGGTGTTATTCATATTACCATAGAGTATACTAGTAAACCGCAAAAAAATTCTAAGTGTGACAACAAGTGAAAAAAAAAACTTACTTGTGTCATGTTTGTGGGTATTTTGCTTTTATGGTGTTCAATCTTTGGTAAAAATGATGTGTTATCTGTAAACTACAGGTTGATATGAATCTGGAAATACCAAACATGTACAGTTTCCGGTATGTTTTGGTATCGTAAAAAAGCTCCAAAGATTTTCTATTCCTGTAATTTGCGCCGTGGCGCCATTTTCTGTGGCCAATAGCTTTTTTGTACTAACACCTACGGATTCTCAGTGAGGGGGCATTTTTTGCGGGCTGATGTGTACTTTTTATTGCTAGTAGTTTGGAATGCATGCGACTTTTTTGATAATTTTATTCCAATTTTTATGGGACATGAAATTACCAAAACAATTTTTTTTTCCTTCTACAGTGTTCAGCATATGGGATAAATGATGTTATATTTTAATAGATCGGACTTTTTCGGACGCGGCGATAACAAATACGTGTAACTTTTTTATTATTTTTTTTTTATTTGTAAAATGGCGATGGGGGTGATTTGAACTTTTAATACTTTTTTATTTTTTTTACACTTTAAAAACTTTTTTTTTTACTTTAACTTTGAGTCCCCTAGGGCACTTCACCACATGGGGGCTCGATCATTTCTACAGCCTAATGCAGTGTGTATACAATGCATTAGGGTGTACCAGGATGGCGGTTTCCCCACTTCCTGCCTGGGGCCGGAAGTGTGGAAATCGAAAACATGGCAGCGATGGAAGCCTTCACAAGGCTTCCAGCTGCCATGTTCAGCGGTTGGGACACAGTGATCTCACTGCTGATGTCCTGATCACAGTGAGGAATGGTGCGCAGCACTGTTTCTCATTGATTTAGATGCCGCGGCCATCTTTGCCGCTGTGTCTTAGGGGTTAAACAGGGCAGGCAGGTGGCAGCGTCCCCCTGCACTGTAACCGCCAGGTGTTAGCTGCAATTACCCAGTGGCTGTGTAGCGGGATCGCAGCACATATCCATACGTCCAATGTTGGTAAGGGTTTAAGCAGTTGTACAGGAAAAAGTCTGCATTTTTCAAGAAAACCTTGATTTTTATGCAGGACAATGTGTCATTGCATGCATTGAAGTACTCCACTGCATGGTTAGCCAGTATAGGCCTTAAAGATGAACGAATAATGACATGGCCCCCTTCTTCATCTGACCTAAACCCTATTGAGAACTTTTGGGCCCTTCTTAAACAGAAGATTTAGGCTATGTTCACACGGCTTAAATTGGGACGTATTTCGCCACGTACTTCGCGCCGTACCGCGCTCAATACAGGCGAAATGCACCCCAGTCATTACGGTAATCCACAGTTCTCATAGAGAACTATGGATTACGTCTCCTCTCCCCACTCGTACAATACGCCACAGGGGGAGATAAGTGACATGTCAATTACTAGCGGCGAATACGCGCTGCTAGTAATGAATGTCTATGCGGCCGACGGGCAGCCAGCCCCCCCCGACCCGTGGGAAGTCCCAGCGTAATTGCGGGGCGTAATTATGCCCTGCAATTATGCCGTGTGAACTTAGCCTTACAGTGAAGGACAACAGTTCACCTCTCTGAACAGTGTCTGGGAGGCTGTGGTTGCTGCTGCACAAAAAGTAGATCAACAGATTTAGAAAGACTCCATGAACAGAAGGCTTCTAACTGTTATTACAAAGAAGCGGGGCCATAGTGATCACTGATTTTTTGGGAAAATATCAAAACCGTTTATTTGTAAATTCTGAGTTGTGTGGTTATTATTCTCACTTTAACAGATGAAAACAAACAAGTGAGATGTGAAAATGCTCCTATCTATTTACTTACATAATCATTCTGTAACTAATAGTTGTCCAAATATTATACACACATAGATATTTTTTTTTACATTCGTGAATATTCAGGTTTAAAGTTTGTTAACACTTTGGATTGACTGACAGCACTTTACAATAATAAAATGAATCTGCAAAAATACAACTTGCCTAATAATTGTGTGTACTCCAGTCCATTGGCTTACAGCTATCAAACAGACACTGTGCTGAACCTTCTGACCTACTGGCTTTAAAGGGATGCTCCCTTTTTAGACTTGTATGGCATTTTGATAAGATATGACATAAATACCTAATAGGTGTCTCTGTGCAGAATGGAGAATAGGTCACTTTTGAGGGCACCCTCCATTCTGTTCTATGTACAGCCAAGTGGTGTGCTCAGCTGTACACATAACTCCCATTGAAAAAAAGAGTGCCCCTCAAGGGTGACCTTCTCTCCAATCTGCACAGAGATTTTCGGGGGCCCGTTCTCAGGATAGGTAGGTATTCCAAAGATGGAATCTGCAGCATATTAGATACTTCTGTCAGATCCTAGCAAAACTCCCCTAGGGCCACATGTATGAAAACAGTCTAGGTCTAAGACATTTTTCGTTGCCAATAGCAACCAGAGTGACCCTTTCATTTTTCCAGAGCACTAAATGAAACGAGAGGGGAACTTTGACCTAGACAAATATCTAAGATGAAAGCATCCCTTTAAGATTTTGGAGAGGTCTGCTGTAGTTAGAAGCTATCTATTAAGGAGCATCTTAAAACAGAAGCAGGTGTGAACTGAGCAGAAATAACCCAGGAGACAAGAAAGTAGGCTAAAAAGCAGGTAGTACTGAGGAGAATAAATGGAGGCTGGGAAGGTGGTGAAATAGGGGAATCTACACATTTTACTATACTAAAAATGTCTTATTATATATATATTTTTTTTCTTATTCAAACTCTTTATTAAAGTTTCATTCGAGAAATACATGAGTTAAAAAAACAAACAATCAAATATAACATGCAATGAATGGTAAAACACGAGTTACAGAAGGCAATGTCAAGATTATGTGTTGTCAGTAACATTCATAATCAGTAAATGAAGCAAAAGATTTGACATGACAAGATAAACAATACCTGATGATAGACAATGGAAATACAGGTATATGTCTTACTATATTTTTATAGTGGAGCTTTGTTTTTCTTCATAGCTACAAAACCCCAGCACGGAAATAGATTTAAACATTCCACACTACTTGCTAGCAGCTGCCACAACTGGATTGGAGCTCACTGTATACTTTTATTTTCATATACACTCAGGCTCGGACTGGGCCGCCGGGGGATCGGTGAATCCCCGGTGGGCCCCGAGCTGCTGGGGGCCCCGTAGGCAGTGCCGTCGCTCCCCGGGGCCCGTCCGTGCATCCGGTCACTGAACGCCCGGGACCCGCGTCCCGAGCGTCCAGAGACCGGCCCGGGAGTTGGGGACTAATATCCCCGACTCCCGGGTCTGCGCGGTGTCAGCGGAGCACAGCGCCACTAGCGCTGCGCTTCGCTGATCGCCCCGGCAGGTGTAAGGCATTAGACCCTGGCTACCTAAAAGGGGGGCCCTGGCTTCCTAAAAGGGGGCCCTGGCTTCTAAAAGAGGGGCCCTGGCTACCTAAAAGAGGGGCCCTGGCTTCTAAAAGGGGGGCCCTGGCTACCTAAAAGGGGGCCCCTGGCTATCTAAAAGGGGGGCCCTGGCTAGTAACAGGGGGGCCCTGGCTAATGAAAGAGAGCCCTGACTACCTACAGGGAGCCCTGACTACCGACCGGGGGCCCTAACTACCTACAGGGGGTCATGACGGTCTAAGGGGGCCCTAACTACCTACAGGGGGCCCTGGCTAGCTACAAACTAATGGGGGCCCTGACTTCCTGCACACTAGCTAAAGGAGGCCCCTAACTGCCTGTATACTACCTAAATGAGACCCCTTACTGCCTGTATACTACCTAAAGGAAACCCCTAACTGTCTGTATACCACCTAAAGGAGACCCCTAACTGTCTGTATACCACCTAAAGGAGACCCCTAACTGTCTGTATATCACCTAAAGGAGACCCCTAACTGCCTGTATACTACCTAAATGAGACCCCTAACTGCCTGTATACTACCTAAAGGAGACCCCTAACTGTCTGTATACTACGTAAATCAGACCCCTAACTGCCTGTATACTACCTAAAGGAGACCGCTAACTGCCTGTCTACCTGGTAATATAATTGAGAGGGCAGCAGCCCATAGTTGAAGCATAATCTCCAGTGCGTTAGTCCTCTCCCCACCCTCCAACCCCTTAGGCCATGTTCACACGGCTTATTTGGGAGCGGATTGGAGCCGTACTGCGCGCCGGATTTGCGCTGCAGTACGGCTCCAATCCGTCGCAGTCATTACGGTAATCCACAGTTCTCATAGAGAACTATGGATTCCGTCTCTCCTCCCCGCACGGCGAATCCGCTGGGCGGGGAGAAAGTGACATGCACATTATCCAGGCGCAATACGCGCCGTGGATAATGAAAGTCTATGGGGCCGGCGGGCAGCGCTGCCGCCCCGCCCCCGCCCCTTATTCAAGCCGTAATTGCGAGCAAAATCCGGCTCGCAATTACGGCTTGAATAAGCCGTGTGAACCGGGCCTTAGGATACCAGGCCTCTAAGTTATGGCTTGTATCCGCTCTCCCACCCCTGGGTAGTTTGTACAGAGGTGGGAATAGGTAAAGAGATGCTGGAAAATTGGGATTCTAAGATATTTGTGTGTAATTTCTGCAGGTAAGTTTGGGGGACAAGTCCCCATGGGGGTGTGGGAACGGAGCAAAGAGAAAGGGAAAAAGAACGACTCATAAAAGACAACGATCCTCAATGACGCCCGGGGAGTCCTGTTTCAGGGGTTATTTTACTTTTTATTGGATCATGCTGTATTTCACTGTATGTGATGTGACCCGAGTGGTTTCTGAAAAAAATTTTGGGCTCTATATGGCAGTGTTGATTGTACCTGAGCTGGTGTTGACCTTTGTGGTCTCTATGTGGGGGTTGTGGTTATACCTGAGTGGGGGTTTACCTCTATTTGGGTTCCCCTTTTTGGGGGGTGTTGTAGGTTATCCTAAATGGTGTTGACCTCTATTGGTCTTTTATTTTGGGGGGTTTTTAGGGTTTTACCTAGTCGGGTCTGACCTTATGTGCTCTCTATATGTGGTGTTGTAGGTTATACTGAGTGGTGTCTGATCTCTATGGGTCTTATGTGCGAAGAAGGGCGTTGAGAGTTATACCTGAGCTGGGGTCTGACTTATGTGACTCTATATATGGTGGTGTTTGTATGGTTTACCTGAGCTGGTGTCTGACCACTCTGTGGTCCCTATATGGCAGTGTTGTAGGTTGTACCTGAGCTGGTGTCTGACCTCTATGTGGTCTCTATATGGAAGGTATACCTGAGCTGGTGTCTGACCTCTATGTGGTCTCTATGTGGCGGTGTTGTAGGTTATACCTGAGCTGGTGTCTGACCTCTATGTGGTCTCTATGTGGTGGTGTTGTAGGTTATACCTGAGCTGGTGTCTGACCTCTATGTGCTCTCTATGTTATCGGTGGGTTGTTTAGGGTTATACCTGAGCTGGTGTCTGACCTCTATGTGGTCTCAATATGGTGGTGTTGTAGGTTATACCTGAGCTGGTGTCTGACCTCTATGTGGTCTCTATATTTTGGTGTTGTAGGTTATACCTGAGCTGGTGTCTGGCACTATGTGGTCTCTATATGGCGGTGTTGTAGTTTATATTGGCGTTAGTTTAGTGGCAGTGTATGGCGCGGGTATAGTGGCAGTGTACATGTGTCCCTGATTGTAAGAGTGAGGGAACACCTGACCCTGTGATAGGAGTTACACTTCTACTTTCTTGCTGGTGTTTATTTTAGAAGGTGGTGAGGTGCGTGACCAAGGGAAACGTGGAGGGGATATTGTATGTGGGTGGAGGGGGATATTGTATGTGGGTGGAGGGGGATATTGTATGTGGGTGGAGGGGGATATTGTATGTGGGTGGAGGGGATATTGTATGTTGGTGGAGGGGGATATGTATGAGGGGGATATTGTATGGGGGTGGAGGGATATTGTATGTGGGTGGAGGGGGATATTGTATGTGGGTGGGGGGTATTGTATGTGGGTTGGAGGGGATATTGTATGTGGGTGGAGGGGGATATTGTATGTGGGTGGAGGGGGATATGGATGGAGCTACTTAGCCGTGTGTCTATGATATGTTAGACAGACATATCTGTGACTCTCTTGCTATTGTACTACACAATACAGTTCTGTTTCGCACACTGTATTATGTGGTAAAATGGGCGCATTTATGTCCGAGAGGCCGGTAATATTTTCATGTACAGTAGGGTGGGCCCCCCAAGATCAACTCCCCTGTGGGCCCCAGATCCCCCAGTCCGACACTGTATACACTATTAGGAAATCTAGAGATTATAGAGGGGGATCCTCTGTCCAGGTTATGTTTGGCTCAAGTGGAAAGCAGTTACAAAAAACATCTCTGGTTGTGGAGGACCTGTCCTGTCCTGCATTACATAGAAAACCCATTGGTTTAAAATGGACACTATGAACTAATTTCCCTTGTAGTTGATCTATAGGGAAACTACATTTCTTAAGTAGAGTCAGTACAATTCACTTGATTTCTAGTTCAATTATACTTTTATTAGGCTTAAAGGGGTTGTCTCACTACAAGGATTGCTGCTTTTTATGTTAAAGATCTTGCAAAAACAAGTCACTTTGCAATATGTGTCCTTCCTATTCTGAGATATCCCCTCTTGTATGGGCTGCATCAGCTCCTCAGGTCGCTATAGCCACAGACCTGTTCAATGTCTCCTGATAGGCTGGCAGCACTGCTTGCTATAGCTACAGACCTGTTTGACCCATCCTGATAGGCTGCCAGCGCTGGTTGCTATAGCTACAGACCTGGCTTCTACTGCAGCCTAGTGGAAGCCAGTAAACAACTCCTGAATTCAAAATGAAACCAAGTAAACAGGAGTGAGGTTAGATGAATAAATGTAGTGAGACAACCCCTTTAAGTAAGGAAGTTACGTTTCTGAATATTAAACGTTGTGCTTCAGATGAAGAGGTAGGGGTGCTGATGGATCACTTTCGCACTTCTGATTACTACCTCAGGGAAAAATTGGCTGGATCCTTGGGCAGACTAGAGATAGGGGATGATACATGACTAGGGAACGTATAGATTGTCTAAGAAAGGTTCCAAGGAGGAATTCCCGCACTGGGTAGGTGGTCTTATTAGAATATTCCTTGAAGAGGAAAGAGTGGTTTCACAATATTTTTGGTGACAATATTTTCCATTTCCGGGGTGGCTGGTGGGTGGTAGGGGAGGGGCTTTATAGGGATTGTTTAATATTGGCTCGGTTTATTTTTATGGATGTTAATATAATTAAATGGAGAAGTGTAAGCGTTAAAGGAGCATTTAACTGTTACATATTGAAGTATTATATGTATATTGCGATGTGATTGTTTGTAAAGGATGACATTTTTCTTTTCAATAAAAATCATCGTTTAAAAAAATAAAATAAACGTTGTGCCTTATTATTTTATTTATAGGAGCCATAGATACAATACTGCAGAACAGTCAGAGCGCCTATGAACTCTTAAACCGTAGGAAGGTTCTTCGTGACATCATTACTGAATACCTCAGACATGAAGGCCACCAAATACCACCAAATATCACAAAGGCTGAAGCTGTCCAGAAAACTTGTGCACATTGGAGTGAACCAGTGAGTAGGAGAGACTCCTGATAAATCATCTGTATTGAATGATCTTTGTATTTATTTGTATGTGTTTTCCTTTGTTGCTAATAAGAATATTGCTTTCTCCTATGGTGCAGGATACTTGTATGCAATTAATGGGAACTTCACTGCATGTTCCAACGCTTATGGGGCTGAGTGCACGGAAAGGACCGGCTGCAGGAGCTGCTAAAGTTACTGGACACCGCAGACTTACTGTCCCTGGCTGACACTGTCACCAAGAAGAAATCTACAGTGCGGACTAAGGAAGGTGATATGCAGGGACTATGCCCTATGTACGGTAATAAATATAAATATATATATACATACACATACACACATATATATATATACACACATATATATACACATTATATTTACCAAAGGCAAAAAAAAACCTTCTCCACGTATGATAAAACTTCACTTTTATTATCAATAACTAAAAGAAGTTCTGACTAAGCAATAGTAGTTAAAAGCGCGAACCTCTGTTGTACTGCCAAAAGTATATAGAAAGTTAACACAGGGGACAGGGTAGAGAGATGACCGCAGGTTTACTTGAAGCTATAATGCTAGGTAAGTATCGGGTAAGTATCAACAATGGAAAAGCTAGCTAGCTCCTAATGTATCAAAGAAGGCTTGCCTAATTAATGGTAACTTATATTGTGCCTTATTTCACTGTAACACCAACTATCTACCACCCATCATTCCCTGATGACAATGTAGGAATATCAAGGATTACATCTGTGGCAGGTATTCACCAAGTGAATAAGGTAGAACTAGGACCACAGTTAAAAATAAGCACAGCAAAGCCCTTTCACATGTTTTGCAACAACAGCAGTGTCCTCAGGGGTAAATGGGGCTTAGACTATCAGACTGCTTTGTTCACATGTTTTTCCACTTCATCCCCTTAGAAGACCACTTTTCAACGCAATTTTAGGTAGTTGTCCCAAAGAGGTGTCACTGGTTATCTTTCTAGCTACACAGTGGGTTGTAAAGTTATTCACACCCTTTGAACTTTTCCTATTTTTAAACTTTACAGCCACAAACTTAAATGTATTTTATTTGACAGAGCAACACAAAGTAGCAAGTATTTGTGAGGTGTAAAGAAAATGATACGTGCTTTTCCAAATGTTTGCAAATTAGAAAAGTGTGGCATGCATATTCAGCCCCTTGTACTTTAATACCCTTACATAAAACTCAGTGTGACCAATTGTCTTTAGAAGTGTACTAATTAATAAATAAATAAATAAATAAATAAAGTACATATGTATGTAATTTATTCTCTGTACAACTGCAGTTCTTTAATGAAGGCCTCAGAGGTTTGTTAGAGAACATTAGTGAAAAAACAGCATCATAAAAATCAAGAAACACATCAGACAGCTCAAGGATAAAGTTGTGGCAAAGTATATTGCAGTGTTCAGTTTTAAAAAAATTTGCTCAAATTCTTAACATCTTACAGACTACTGTTTAATTAATCATCCTTAAAAGGCAGGAGTATGGTAAGACTGCTAACCTACTAAGACATTGCTGTCCACCTGAACTAACACTCCAGACAAGGAGAGCACTAATTAGAAAAGCAGCCAAGAGGCCCAGGTTCACTCTGGAGGAGCTGCAGAGATCCACAGTGCAAGTGGGAGAATCTGTCCACAGGACACCTATTAGTTGTGTACTCCACATGGAAGGGTTTCAAGAAGACAGCCCTTTTTGAATGCAAGCCATAAGAAGTCCTGTTTGCAAAAAAAAAATGTAATGGACACAGTTGGAGGGAAACCTGTTTGAGGCTGCAAAAGACTTGAGACTGGGGTGTAGGTTCACCAACTTCCAGCAGGACAACAACCCTAAACATACAGAAAAAGCTACAATGGAAGGGATTAAACCAAAGCATATTCATGTGTTACAATGGCCCATTCACAGTCCAGACCTACACTCCCCATTTAATAACCCTTTGGGCTAGTAAATGGTTGATATCTCCCATCTTGCCTTCAGACCCTATTTTGTGAATAGATACAAGTGGCAAGAATGTAATATACCTAGGGGCCCCAAAGATGCAAAGGGAAAATATCCCCAAAACCTGCACTACCAGCTAACGGCGCCTAAAAACATTGATCAGGGCGGGATTGGAATCCATTGCTTTATGTTTTTGATTGCAACATTCATGTACAATTCTTTACATTCACAAATGTTGCACAAAACAGCCCTTCATCAGAACCACTACTTTTTGAAATCACTCTTCACTGTCCAAAATTTCTAAACTTCAAATTGGAGCCAAAGTTTTGTTCTTAGCTGAAATTGGAGTGGCCCACCGCTTGTGTTTCTGCCATTGATTGTAAGCACAAAATTTGTAAAGTTTCCCGTTACGGGTGCGTTTTTAGTTTGCTCTTTGCCTCTTGGTTGTATATTTCGGGGGCCCTACTTTGAGCTCAATGGTTGCCTTTAACTTTTTCAGTCGAACAGTTGCCCATTTCTTTGACCTCGGCATCAACAGGCATTTCCGCCCACAGGACGCCGTCACGGAGTTTTTTTCTTTTTCGGACATCTCTGTAAACCAGAGTGGTTGTTCGTGAAATCCGGAGACAGCGTTCTGAATACTAGACAGCCCTTCTGGCACCAAAACCATGCCACGTTCAAAGCCTCAATCACCTTTCTTCCCTTCTGAGCTCGGTTGAACTGCAGGAATTGTCTTGACCATGTCTACATGCTAATGCAGAGTTGCGCCATGTGATTGGCTGATTAGAAATTAAGTGTTAACGAGCAGTTGGACAGGTGTACCTAATAAAGTGGCCGGTGAGTGTAAATCCCATTAATAATCTGTGGCAATAGTCGAAAATTGCTGCTCACAGATATTCTCCAATCAATCTGACCAAGTTAGAGCTATTTTGTAAAGAAGAATGGGCAAAAATGTAATCCTCTGGGTAGGCAAAGCTGGAGGAGACAAACCCCAACAGACTGCAGCTGTCTTTGCAGCTAAAGGTGCGCCTACAAATCATTGACTCAGGGGGGCTGAATACATATGCACCCCACACTTTTCAGTTTTTTATTTGCAAACATTTGGAAAAGTATGTATCAATTACTTTACACTTCACAAATACTTGCTAAACCACACACCTTCTATAAAACCACACCCCTTTTTGTAAAAGTCACTCCCCTTTTGGCAAACAAACTGTCTAGAAACTGTCTTAAACATACCATACATGGGGTGTAAAGCATGTACGCCAGTATTTTTGTGTAAATTGTGCCAGAATTCTGGCGCTACTGCCTTGATAAATGTGCTCCATTGATTTGAATAAGCACTGTGAAATTTTTAATTTTCCCATGTTATGCTGGTGGGTCCTTTTAATTGACCTGATCACTTGTTTTATTGTATATTTTTTGGGAAAAACACAAACACAAGGCCATACTTATAGCTCAATGGCTGGGCAATTAACTATTTCCTGTAGAGACAATATAGGCCTCGTTCACACGGCTTATTTGGGCACGGATTGGCGCCGTACTCCGCGCCGGATTTGCGCTGCAGTACGGCGCCAATCCGTCCCTGTCATTACGGTAATCCACTGCTCTCATAGAGAACAGTGGATTCCGTCGCTCCTCCCCGCTCAGCGAATCCGCCGGGCGGGGAGAAAGTGACCTGCACATTATCCAGGAGCAATACGCGCCGTGGATAATGCAAGTCTATGGGGCCGGGGAGCGGTGCCCCCGCCGCGCTCCGGCCCCGCCCCCGTCCCGCCCCGTATTCACCGCGGATTTGTGAGCTCAATACGGCTCACAAATCCGTCGGGAATAAGCCGTGTGAACACGGCTATAAGCCCCAGTGCTACCTGGGAGTAATTTAACAGGTGCAGCTCATTAATGAACAATTACTCACACATCCATCCACTAGGAGGAGAACTGCCTAGTAAAAAACTGCACATTGGATAAGTACAAGTTCACCAGTATGCAGAAAAGCCACAATACCATATTGGGGAGATCCCACAAATGCAAAAATACTGATAAACAACCACTCACACACCTCATGAGGGGGTGATTGCTAGTATTACAATTGCATATAGATAAGGCTTATATAGGGAGCCAGTTATACGGTTACATGTCGTGCACTATGCTAGCTTACAGCCTATTGATGACACCCATACTATTAAACTGAGCGGGTTGCCCACAAAATGCTCCCCAGTACTACAGGGCAAAACTATATACTGGTAAAATATCAGATATGAGGTATTTTTGGGGGCTTGGTTATAGAAGTTATATGTATGATAATTAAAGGTCGTGTTTTGTTATTTTGTTTTTAGGAGCCATAGATACAATACTGCAGAACAGTCAGAGCGCCTATGAGCTCTTAAACCGTAGGAAAGTTCTTCGTGACATCATTACTGAATACCTAAGACATGAAGGCGTTCCTATACCACCACAAATCTCAAAGGCTGAAGCTGTCCTGACAACTCTTGCACATTGGAGTAAACAGGTCAGTGTGAGAGACTCCTAAAAAGTCACATGTACTCATTGGTCTTTGAATTTATTTGTATGTGTTTTCCTAAATTACCTGAATTTATTGGATAGAATACAAGAGTATTGCTTTCTCCAATGTTGCAGGATCCCTATGTACCAGATGCAAGAGTTTTTATCTCACCTTCAAGGACACTGGAACAACAGAAATGTACTACTGAATTCTCTCACCCATTCTACTTTCATGCTGCTAAATCGTCCATACACAGCCCCCCAGAAGATTTCAGCAGAAGATTGTTGAGTGTTGGAACTCAGACACCGGATATATATGTAAGTTTATAAAACATCAGTGAAACATTATCATAGAATATTCAGGACTGGAGGAATCTGTCATAGTAGTTCTTATGTGATTGCTGAAAACTGAAGGCATCCATTTCTATACATTTTAAAATAACTTTTTTTTTAGCATGCACCTAAGAAGGTTGAAACTATTGAGATGTCCTACACTGTGCAGAGTAAATAGAGTGACAAGTTTTCCAGACTGGTTGTGTTGAGAACATATGTCCAGTGCAGAGCGGGAATCTCAGACATATACCAGTTTTCTGGTCTCAAATCTTTTTGCAATTCTTTATTTATACAAAATTTCAACTTTTTGACATTTTTATGCTGCTTTTTCCACTTTGAAAGGTAGGTGGAACTTAATAGGAATGGTGTGGCCTCCCACCAGTACTTGCTCTAGAATTGACACCAAAAAGTGGTATAAATTATATTGGAAACAGAAATTAGTGTGTGATACACGGATAGTCCAAAAAAATTATGGGGTCTGTGCTTATTAAGGGGATGTTTTCACCATGCTGTTTTACAGAGTCATAGCCAGCATTGGACGCACACTTCCTGGTTCGGCTGTGGGTGGGTCTATAGCAGTGATTGGCATATCAGCTCTGCTATTCCTAGCTGAGCTTGTTACAGTGAGATGAGTGCAAGATGCTTTTAAACTGTAGTGCACAAGGCTACAGAGCGCTAAAGGTTTTAAGCTTATCAGTAAGTAATGTAAACAAAATCCTCTATTCAAGATAAGAAACAGAGCAAAGAGTGACATCACTATCCCGGCCCCTGCTGCAGCCTGTAAGAGCAGAGAGAGGTGGTTGGTAACTAGGGATGAATATATACGCAAGCAGGAGATTTAAGATCTACTCAAGCTCTGAAGAGAAGCAAAATCAAATCAGAAATGTATTTAGTAATAATCTTTATTTACCTTTATCCACATGTTTAAAGCTAATCAATGAAATGAGAATACCCCTTTAATGAATTTACTGCATTTTGTTGCAACAGACTTTGCTTAAAGACTGGTGTATTAAGGGTCAATGCCAGTAAGTTCCCACTGTACTATACTGCTATTAAAACTGCAGCTATTGAATATAGTGAAGTATATATGACTAGGGTATTGTCATTTTCCTCCATTACTACCACGACCTCATTTAATTACTGTGTAATTAAATGAATTGTCCAGAACAACTGTTTATTAATAAATATAACATATTAATACATTTTAATACAACGCCTCTATCCCCTGGGCTCTTTAAAATATTAAATAAACAATATTAAGTTACATTTTAATACTAATAACCATATGAGACAGGTAGGAGTCCCTCAAGGACCAAAATTCAGGTGATAGCCAAGGCTCGCCAGACTTTTACTTTCATACATACTTTAATTGTTATCACTGGCTTGAGGACACCAATATAAACACTTGTATATTGCTGTTTGACAAACCATCTCAGAAAAAGAGTATTTATAGCAACTAGTTGTCATAAATGTAAAAATTAAATTGAGGCATTTATCTCTTAGTGGCTGGTGGAGTTACTCAAAACGTATCTGAAGCACATAGTGCTAGACTCCGAAAATTCAGAATAAAGCACTGTGAATGTATTCATCCTAATTTCCTCATTGGACTCTAGGCATTTCTGGACATACATATACAAGATAGGAATTTTTGGCTTTTGGTTGAAATTTCAGGATAAACTTAAAATTTCTTGAAATTTTTTTTCATGTTACAGTACTGTTTGCTGATCTCTAACAAGGAGGTTGTTTGTCATATTGCAGGTCAGTCCCATTCATTTTATTGAGTTCAGCTGCAGTACCACACACGACCCAACACAGGCTCTGATCAAGAGAGAAATGTTTTGGATTTTTCAGTTTAGTTTAATGCTTGAATGAAGTTACCGAGCTGATACAATAATACCATGACATCTCATGTCACACCAAAGAAGAATGTGAACCTTCTTTCTGTTCTCTAAAAATTGAACAGTAAAGGTAAACAATGAAAACAATAAAAACAATAATGTAAAATATATAAGGAACGAATAAACTCCTTACTAGAAT
The DNA here is from genome assembly GCA_025379985.1 of Phyllomedusa bahiana. NCBI lineage: Eukaryota > Metazoa > Chordata > Amphibia > Anura > Hylidae > Phyllomedusa > Phyllomedusa bahiana. The sequence continues at coordinate 29,974 of JAODAL010022340.1, read as the reverse complement.
ATTAACATTTACTTACTTTAGAAACATAACAGCCTAGAAGATTCTTTCTATATATTCTCCTCTATCGCAACAGTAACTATCAACCTTCCATAGCAGTCCTCGTAGAACCCACAATCCATCATGGAAAAAGGCAAACTACAAAGTTTCCTTCAGTGTTTTGGTCCTTATCGGCCACCATATGTCTATTTCTAGAGGCCTATTTTTGTAGTCTTTTAGAGATCCCCGCTGCAGTGCAATATGAAATGCATCTGAACTATTCAATTTTATTTGACTTCTATTATCACATATCTTTTTATATTTTTAGAACAAATACTTACAGATTTATCTATTTATTTTAAATTTTGTACATACCTTTATATATTTTCACATTTGTATACCTTTTTATCTGGGAATATAACAACAAGGTTTTTTATTTTTAGAGGGGTTCTCTGTGACTATCTTTTTATTTGTTATAGGGCTCACAACTGTATTATATTAAACTCTGTAATTCATACTTACTAAAAATGATTAACTTAAAGGGGTTTTGCCACGAAGTAAAATTGACGTGGGAAGTTTGCAAATTAAATAATAAACATTTTCATCATTCATCCTTATAACAAATTCTGTCCCATTTTTGCTTTAGCTTCCCCTTTAGTGAGCCATTGTTTACAGCTGGTCTCCAGGGGATACGACCAGGGCTGCAAGCTCCTCAGTCCTGGTCGCACATGCCCAGACATAACCTCTCCTCTCAGACTGCTCCTGAGTGTTCAACCCCCAGGTGCTGTCATTCTACTCCTGTCCCCTATACTCCTTATTAATTAGTGAAACAGTGCAAATAAATTAAAAAAGGAACCTCAATGAGCTATGTGTATTGATAAAGAAAAAAAAATCCAGGGGTTTGGTTCCTGCAGGGATTTTAACCTAGGACCATTGTGTCGGGAGGTAAAAAGCATTACCTCTAGGCTACAGTGTAGCTACTTGTACCTCTGTAAATAAAGACCTTTCTTTGACTAGAGAGAAGAAAGGCATGGTGATGTCATCCTGCTAGGTCACATGATATGCAATTCAAACAAATCACACACACCCCCTTCAGAGCACACAGAGATGAAGAGCTGAAGGCAGGAGGTATGAAATGAGATCGTGGCAAAACCCTTTTAAGCTGCTGTGCAGGACCAGGCTAAGAGCTCTCCCCTTCCCTTTCACCTATCCCATGCAAACCATGTGGCGTTCATTGTTCATCACACTCAGTGGATGTGCTTTGAAGTCAGGCTCAGCTCAGGAACACTCCTCTGCAGTGGGTGTGACCTGAGTAGAGAATGATCTGGCTGCATTCACTCCTTCCAACTTGTAGTTTGCAAGTGAATAGAGGTAGTTCCATTAGAGTAATTACAGAGGAGGCACTGTTTGTTTATATTTGAGTCCTTACTAAGGCTATGTCTGCACAGCAATGTTAAAATGGTGTCCAAAATCCGACAGCATTTTAACATCGCTGGACCGTGAGTTTTGGCGCAGACTTGCACTAAAAACCGCAGTCAGTTTTTGGAGTTGGCATTGACTGTGTACATTGAATTACGTGAATCCAACGGCAATACTGTGGAAAATCCAGCAAGTTTGAAAATCGGATGTTAAAACCGACCAGAAAAAATAGTATGTAGACTACAGCACGGATTTTTCATTCTGGTCTACACAGCTATGGGTACAGTCAGATTTTGGGGGATTTTAAATACTGAATCCACCATATTCTTTACTAGTTCCTTACTAGGCAGCTGCCCCCGTATTGGATAGATGTGGGGGCAGCTTCTCATTAGTTATCTGCACCTGCTAAATTTTTCCCAGATAGTATTATGGCTTATATTGTCTCCTACTGGGATTGGTTCATTGTCCAGTCATTGAACTGTAAGTATGGTCTTAAACTTGTACTTTTAAATAATGTCCCATTTTTCTGTGACATTAGTGTGTAATCCCCCCAGCTCTGTACTTGCTTTCATGATAATGATGATAGCTTGGACTCATGAGTCGCTATGTAAACTGTACAAAACTGCAGTCATCATTTTCATGACAGCAGTACATAACTCCCCAGCTCTGAACTGCTGTCCTCTGCTATCATTACTATTAGGCTATGTCTACACAGCACTGGATTTCATATTGGATAAATGCCAGTTCACACCAGTATGCAAAAATATCCACAATGCATCACTGGGGAGATTATACAAATACAAAAATACTGATCACCCATACACCTACCATCCATGTGAACAGGCACTTATCCAATATGCAGTTCCTTAGTAGGCAGCGGCTCCCCGATTGGATGGATGTGAGAGCAGCTGTTCATTAGTTATCTGCACCTGCTAAGTACTCAACAAAACAAGGGCAATGTTATACATTTTAGAGGCAGACTATTTTACAGTTTTCCGGGGTGACCCTGCTGTATTCTTTTCACAAAGAAGGGATGTAGGAATCACTTGCTTTTCAAATACAAAGTCAGATTAAAGTAAGGCCGTCTTCACACGGCTTATTTTGGGCACGGATTGGAGCCGTACTGCGCGCCGGATTTGCGCTTCAGTACGGCTCCAATCCGTCCAAGTCATTACGGTAATCCACAGTTCTTATAGAGAACTATGGATTCCGTCGCTCCTCCCCGCTCGGCGAATCCACCGGGCGGGGAGAAAGTGACATGCACATTATCCAGGCGCAATACGCGCCGTGGATAATGCAAGTCTATGGGGCCGGCGGGCAGTGCCGCCGCTGCGCCCCTTATTCAAGCCGTATTGCGGGCGGGATCCGTCCCGCAATTACGGCTTGAATAAGCCGTGTGAACACGGCCTAATAGTCTCCACCTATCCTCTGCTGCCCTAAGATAGAGTCACTTCTGGGTGTCGATATGCACTGGTTGGATGATGTAGAGACAAGGTCTTCGGGGGACGGGTCTCCAGGTGGTGGTTGCTCATCATGAGTTTTGACTTATACATTCATTGACTTCATTTTAATGAAATGTTTCAAAATAAATATAGATCAAAGAATGAGTTTCTTTCTTACAGGGAATGAACTCATCAGTGAAATCTGTACAAGATAGAAATCCTATTGCTTCTCTTTTGAGACATGAGGAGGTCTCTGATACGTCAGTTCGGCAGCGTCAGAAAGTCTCTGGTGATGTTACTTCCGGTCCATTCTCCCCTGATATTTCCAAAATGTCCACACTCAGCTGTCATAAAGAAGATAAGAAAAAGCAGTGGCCAACATTACAACCATGGGACCAGGAGGTGAGTTCAGAGACTCCGCTGAAGCTTTATGATATTAGAATGACCCTTGCTGGAAGCATTTTTACACATCCCCATTGTAATATTTAGAAGCGCCGCATTTTCTGTTTTATGTAAAAAATCCTGATGGTTCTTCTGTACAGCCATTGAGGTCTTTAACTGGTCATACAAATCACACTAATGTGCAGAGAATCAAACCAGAGAGGTGTAAACATTTTTGTTCTCTATCACAGTAGAGCTCTGAAGGTACCTGGGATCCGCTCCTCTGCATCAGGTTCTCGCCCTGACACACAGGAGAGGCTGGGGGTCCAGGTGGTGGTGCTTATCATGAGTTTTGACTTATACATGCTTGGCTAGGATTTAAAGCAATACGTTTCAAAATAAATCTAGATAAAAGAATTAATCTGTTTTAATCTGTGTCTTACAGGAAGTCATCTTATCAATGAAGTTTATTCAAGACACAAGTCCTATTACTTCTCTTTTGAGACAAGAGGAGGTCTCTGATACGTCAGTTCGGCAGCGTCAGAAAGTCTCTGGTGATGTTACTTCCAGTACTTTCCCGTCTCATATTTCTAAAGTGTCTACACGAAGCTGTCAGAAAGAAGACCGAAAAAAGCAGAGGTCAAAATCACAACCACGAGCCCCGCAGGTAAGTTTACTAGACCACAGAGGAGCTTTATGATGTTAGGATGACCCTTGTTGGAAGCATTTTATACACCTCCATTGTAATATTTAGCAGCACCGAATCTTTTGTTGTATTGCGTGTCATGCAGCCATCCCATCAAGTCAGTGGCATGCAACATATGAGCTGGCAAATAATACAGATGTTCAGGAAAACAAAAACTCCCCCTCTGCCAAAGGTTGGACATTAATAATTAGGGGCTTAGTTATGGAAAATGACTTCAATTTGGAGTGACTTCTACTGAAAGCTACCTATAGAAGGGAAGGGGCTCCACAGAATTGATCCTTTACAGGAGGAGCACTTATAGTTAATATGGAGCCACAAGGTGTAGGGAATTGTAATATTGTAAGTGGTTAAAGCAGTCTCCCAGGACCTGGGGCATCTGAAGGACCTGGCAAATTCCCAGAGATTTGATGCACATTGCAGTTTTTTGTCACTTTTTTTTTGGTTAATTGTGGTAAAGACTGCAACAAAACTGCCTCCAGGAGAGCAACAAGGCTCAAGTGAGGAAGGGAGTGAGCTGTTTTGTAACTGTATGAGGTCTGGTCTGAGGTCTTTATTTAGAAGGTCTGGTCTGAGGACTGTAGTTTGGGAGTCTGATCTGAGGTCTGTATTTAGAGAGACTGGTCTGGAGACTGTATTTAGGGGGTCTGAGGACTGTATTTAGGAGGTCCTTTCTGAGGTCTATATTCAGAGGGTCTGGTCTGAGGCCTGTATTTTGGGAGTCTGTGTGAGGTCTGAATTTAGAGGCTCTTGTCTGAGGACTTTTTTTGGGGGGTCTGAGGACTTTATTCAGAGGGTCTGGTCTGAGGTCTGTATTTAGAAGTTCTGGCCTGAGGTCTGTATTTAGAGGGTCTCGCCCAGGCCCAGACTGACCATAGGGCAAACCGGGCATTTGCCCGGCGGGCCTCTGGGGTCCGGGCCGCAGAGCCGGCTCGGATCGCCCGCCGAGGAGGACGGTGTTCCCCCCCGGCGGGCCCCGAGTGCCGGTCTGTGGCGCGCTACAGGGGCCGCAATGGTCGCATCAGCGACCGGACCCCTGTGGCCCCGCGGGGCCAACAGGCCCCCCCTCGCCACATGGCTGCATCGCCGGGCACTGACCCCCATGCAGCCATAACGTGCGACCTGCACGCGCGGTGCAAGCAGCGACCGATGCTGAGCATTGGATACTGACCCGCTGTCCAGCTACCCAGAGAGCTGCCGGGGCGCGAGCAATGTAATGACGTCACCCGCGCCTGCTCCGCGGCCCCGCACTCTGCAGTACGGCCACCGCTCCAGATGAATGACGGACAGCGGGTGCCCGGGAGTATACGTTTTTTTATTTTTTTTATAACTACTTCTGTCCTGGCTGCCTATACTGCCCTCTGCCCTGGCTATATACTGCTCCTGCCCTGCCTGTATACTGCCCCTGCCCTGGCTGCCTATACTGCCCCTGCCCTGCTATATACTGCCCCTGCCCAGCTGCCTATAGTGCCCCGGATATATACTGCCCCGCCCTAGCTGCCTATACTGCCCCTGCCCTGGCTATATACTGCCTCTGCCCTGCCCTGGCTATATACTGCCCCTGCCCTGGCTATATACTGCCCCTGCCCTGGCTATATACTGCCCTGCCCTGGCTATATACTGCCCCTGCCCTGGCTATATACTGCCCCTGCCCTGCCCTGGCTATATACTGCCCCTGCCCTGGCTATATACTGCCCCTGCCCTGGCTGCCTATAATAGCCCTGCCCTGGCTATATACTGCCCCTGCCCTGGCTGCCTATAATAGCCCTACCCTGGCTATATACTGCCCCTGCCCTGGCTGCCTATAATAGCCCTGCCCTGGCTATATACTGGCCCTGCCCTGGCTGCACATAATAGCGCAGCCCTGGCTATATACTGCCCCTGCCCTGGCTGCCTATAATAGCCCTGCCTGGCTATATACTGCCCCTGCCCTGGCTACTGATGCCTGCCCTGGCTATTTGTGAGGCCCTGCCCTGGCTACTGATACCCTGTCTGGCTATATGATGCCCTGCCCTGGCTATATGATGCCCTGCCCTGGCTACTGATACCCTTCCTGGCTATATGATGCCCTGCCCTGGCTACCTATACCCTGCCCTGGCTGCCTATACCCTGCCTGGCTATATGATGCCCTGCCCTGGCTACCTATACCCTGCCCTGGCTATATGATGCCCTGCCCTGGCTACTGATACCCTGCCTGGCTACCTATACCCTGCCTGGCTATATGATGCCCTGCCCTGGCTACCTATACCCTGCCTTGCTACCTATACCCTGCCCTGGCTATATGATGCCCTGCCCTGGCTACCGATACCCTGCCTGGCTACCTATACCCTGCCTGGCTACCTATACACTGTCTGGCTATATGATGCCCTGCCCTGGCTACTGATTCCCTGCCCTGGCTACTGATTCCCTGCCCTGGCTACTGATGCCCTGCCTGGCTTCCTATACCCTGCCTTGGCTATATGATGCCCTGCCCTGGCTACCTATGCCCTGCCCTGGCTATATGATGCCCTGCCCTGGCTACCTATGCCCTGCCCTGGCTACCTATGCCCTGCCCTGGCTATATGATGCCCTGCCCTGGATACCTATACCCTGCCCTGGCTATATGATGCCCTGCCCTGGCTACCTATACCCTGCCCTGGCTATATGATGCCCTGCCCTGGCTGCCTATACCCTGCCCTGGCTGCCTATAATAGCACTGCCTACCTATACACTGCCTTGGCTGCCTATAATAGCCCTGCCTACCTATACACTGCCCTGGCTGCCTATACACTGTCCTGCCTGCCTATATACTGTCCCTGTCTGCCTATAAGTGGCTCTGTCTGCCTGTATACTGGCCCTGTCTGCCTGTATACTGTCCCTGCCTACCTGTATACTGTCCCTGCCTGCCTGCATACTGGCCCTGCCTGCCTACATACTGGCCCTGCCTGCCTAATGGGGGTTCTACTATTTACATGCCACTTATCTGGACATTTTTTAATTTCTAATTTTTAGGGTCTAAACATACGCTGTTTTGGGAATTGATAGGAAAGTGCTGGAAGAGAGAGGAGTCTAAGATGTATTTGTTTAAATTCACAGGCACGAGTACTGACCACTAGAAGACCACATTGCATGCTGTACCGAACAGAGAGAGAACTGGAAGCGAACAACAAGGGAAGGCGTCATGGAGGTTTGTGCCAGAAGGAGAAGAAAAGGAGAAGAGAACAACTCCCATCATGATGACGTCTCCTGTGAGTCCCTGCTGTCAGGGGTAAGTTTACTTCTGTGTTGAATCATGCTGTTTCATGTGATGGTGACCTGACTACTGGTGATCTGATTGGTTGTAGGTTTAGTTGGTGCTTATGTAGTGTCAGTGTGGGCTTGTCCCTGATTGTAAGTGCACACCTGACTCTGTGATGAGGGGCTTCTCTGCACCACTTTTTCTTTCTTGCTTGTGTGTAGGGGGCTTTCACACGGAGCATTTTTTGGTGCATTTTTTGATGCGTTTTTTGTGGAGAAATGTTCAGCATTAACTGCTCTGCCTTTCTGCACAAAACCGCACCGTAAACCCATCAAAAATGCACCAAAAATGCTCCGTGTGAAAGCAGCTTTATAGTGTAGTTTATTTTAGACAGTGGCGAGGTGCGAGAACAATGGACATTTTGTAAGCGGATATTGTATGTGGGCTGCTGGGGGCTCTGTGCCAGGGCTGATTTTTATTCCCAGTCCGGCCCTGGTCTCGCCTGAGGTCTGTATTTAGGAGGTTTGGTCTGAGGTCTGTATTTAGAGGGTCTCGTCTGAGGTCTGTATTTAGGGGGTCTGGCCTGAGGTCTGTATTATTTAGGGGGTCTGGCCTGAGGTCTGTATTTAGGAGGTTTGGTCTGAGGACTGTATTAAGGAAGTCTGGTTTGATGTGATAATTTATGTAGCGCATCAGAGACTGTATTGAGGGTGTTTTAATTAGTGTTTTAATTAGTATTTAATTAGGGAGCCTGGGGTCTATGTTTATTTTGCAGAGCAGTCCTGGCAAATTGGAGGACCAGATTTGTGGAATAACCCTAGGCCTTTGATCTTCTTACTCTTACTTGATTCCTCTTTGTAGCCTCCACAAGGTCTTTAACTAGCTATATGCTTCACATTAATTTCCAAAAAATAGACAGTCATATGTAGATGATTGGCAACTGTTTATATTGCATAGCAAACATTTTTTTAAAGAATTTTCATGTAAAATTGGACAGTTGCTGATTCTGGTGTAGACATTTTTTTCACTACCACAGTATTACATCAACTACATTCCCATCATCTAAAACCTCTACTTTTCCTTTCCCAGTTCTTGATGAGGGATATAGTGTAACTAAAGGAGAGAATTGTTAACTGCAGAGTTTTCAGTTATCTCCTGTGACTGGGAACTTAAAAGGGTTTTTCAGACCTAAAAACCTTCCTACCACCTCCCACTGTGCTAAAATGGAACATTACCCAAAGTTACATCTCCCATCACCAGTGTCCCATCGCTGCCAGAGCTTCAGTGTTCCCCTGGTCCCTCACTGATGAGGTCACATTCATAGATCACATGATGCTGCCGCCAATCACTGACCTCAGTGGTCACATGCTGTACATGCAGATTGGTTGAAGCATCATGTGATCCATGTACGTGACATCATCAGTAAGGGAGATGGGGACTGGAGGTCTGGCAACACTTGAACGGGATTGGTAAGTATGGTTTCAGTTTCTGTTTTCGGACAGTGGGAGATAGTAAGGAGGTTTTTAAACATCTAAGAAAACTCTATTGAGGTCACAAAATGTCATTTCTGATGTCAGTAAAGTTGGATTATGTACAGGCATGGGCTGCAGAAAACATAGTTGTCAACTTTTGAAAATGAAAAAGCAGGAGATATTAGTGGGCGGCGCGCGTAGCTCGCCGCGGCAAAAATTTTCATGGACACGCCCATCTTGACGGTATGCCACGCCCCTTCAAAAAAGCCACACCCAATCCACCTAACTGCATAACGGCTTTGGAAGAAAGCCAGGTAGATGCCCTTATAGCCAGGTAGTAGCCTCCCATAACCAGGTAGTGCCCCTTACAGGCAGGTGGATGCCCCCTTGTAGCCAAATAGATGCCCTCTCTGTAGCCAGGTAGAGCCAAATTTGTAGGCCAGGTAGATGCCCCCCTTTGTTACCAGGGAGATGCCCCATTGTTAGCCCAGGTAGATGCCCCCAAATTTTTGCCAGGTAGATGCCCCCATTTTTTTGCCAGGTAGATGCCCCCATTGTTTGCCAGTAGATGCCCCCTCTGTTGGCCAAGTAGATGCCCCCATTGCTTTCCAGGTAGTGCCCCCTCGGTTGCCAGTAGATGCCCCCATTGTTTGCCAGGGAGTGCCCCCTCTGTAGCCAGGTGTACCCTTTAGTAGCCAGGTAGTGCCCATTAGTAGCCAGGTAGTGCCTCCATGGTTTTTTGGCAGTAGTGCCCCCATTGTAGCCAGGTAGTGCCCCCTTTTTGTAGCCAGTAGACCCCCCATTGTTTTTCCAGGTAGTGCCCCCTCTGTTGCCAGGTAACCCCCCCATTTGTAGCCAGGTAGAGCCCCCCTAGTGCCAGGTAGACCCCCCATTGTTAGCCAGGTAGTTGCCCATTGTAGCCAGGTAACCCCCCCATTTGTAGCCAGGTAGACCCCCCATTGTAGCCAGACAGTGCCCCCCTAAAACTAATAAAAATAAAATAATAAAATCCACTTACCTGACCAGGCTCCTGCAGAGCGGGCCCCCTCCTGGGAAAATCTCCCCAGCAGTGTCAAAAGAGGAAGTGAGTGCAGGCCGCGGGGTCACTTCCCCGTGACGCTTTCCTGTATGTACGGGCACAGCGGGGGCCGTTTCATACAGGGGGAGGAGGGAGCGATCCCTTCTGCCTCCTCCCTGCTCGCCCAGGTTCCGGGCGGGTGGAGCGGGCACTGCGCCCGCTTCACCCGCCTGTGGGAACGGACCGGCGGCGCCCGAGTAGCGCCCCAGCGCGACTCCCGCGCCGCGGGCAGTTAAAGGACCCCCGCCGCCGGCGGGCGGCGGGGGGAATGCCCACTCCCCCGGGAGGGCGGGGGGGGGACCCCAAATAGGGGGACCCCCCCGCCAAAACGGGAGAGTTGGCATGTATGGCAGAAAACCCTCTCTAGCTGGTGGTGTTCATCATGACTTATGGTGTTACTTGTATATGCTTACCATTATTTTAAAGTAGCAAATTTCAAAATAAATAACGATAAAACAACTTGTCTTTGTGTAACAGGAAATCGACACAGAAGTTAACTTTATTCAAGATAGAAATCCTATGAATTTTCCTTTAAGACAAGAAAAGGTCTCTGATACATCAGTTCGGCAGCGCAAGAAAACCTCTGGTGATGATACTTCCAGTCTATTCCACTTTGATCATTACAAAATATCCACACACCACTGTCAGAAGCCAGACAAAAAAGAGAGTAAGCCAGCATCACAACTAAGACACCCGCAGGTGAGTTTACTGAACCTCAGCGGAGCTTTATGATGTTAGAATGACCCTTGTTTGAAACATTTTGTACATTGTATTGTCTGCAAGCTCAATAATCACTGAAATTTTATCAATGTAAAGTAGTGTAAAGGTAAGATTTTAATATAAGGGCACAGTCATCTAAGCTTAGTGTAACAAGCGGGAGTTGATCCTCCTGTGTTTTTTGTGTCAGGCTTCACTGAGGAGCATATTTTAAGGAGCCCTGGTCTTAACCCTCAACCCCCACAAAGGGGTTTGGACTCCACTGCAAAGGAACTCCCAAGTCGCTTCCCCATTGGCAGAGGCATAGTCATGTCACTACGAAAGAAGTTGAGGCAGGTGACATTAAATCATAGTCGAGGTTACAGGCACAAAATCAGAGCAGGCGGAGTTCAGGCATATACAGGTCAGGAAAGCCAAGGTCAGAACCGGAAATCACAAACAGGAACACAAATCAAACAAAGGTAACACACCTAGATGCACCAACAAACTGGCATTGAGAAGTGGAGGAGAAGCACTGATATATACTAAGGTCCCAGAGCTCTAGGAAAGCTGGGTGGTGTGTGCTGGCCCTTTGAATCAGGGCAGGTGCACGCATGCGCACCCAAAAGAGTCAGAGGCAGGACGCCAGCAGGAGGAATGGACAGATCGCTAAAACATAAAAGAGAACATTGACTCCAGCCATGGTATAGAAGTACACGGATGCGCCAGCTGGGACGCAAGCCATGACACTTAGAGCCAGATTATAGAGAGGGCAAAAAGAGAGTTTCCACCACCCAGTAGCCGAAACCACCTGATTGTTTTCAGCTCTTCTGTAACATTACCAGCAACTGGGAGTTGTAAAGAGTTCAAGAACAGATCAACACCACAACTTCTGTTGTATTATATGTCATGCAGCCTCCTGTCAAATCAGTGAATGACAATTTATGAGCTGGCTTATAATACAGACGTCCAGAAAAATGGAAGGTTGTACATTCATTTTCAGAGGCATAGGTATGGAGAATGACTTCTGTGTGGAGTGGCTGTTACTAAATGCAACCTATAACAGGACAGGGGCTCTGCAGAGTTGATCCTTTACAGGAGGAGTACCTATAGTTCCATAGTATGAAGCCACAGGGATGGTGGGGGCTTATAGTATGGGTGAGTTGAGAAGCTACATATAGCCTGGGGCTCCTGGTGGACCCATGGCAAATTTCCCAAAGATTTGATGCATACTGCAGTATTATTACATTTTTTTTGCAGTGAATGGTTGTAAAAACTGCAGTAAAAAGAGCAGCATATATAAGACCACAGGACCCTATCAGTGCAGGTCCTGAAGCCAGGAGAGCAGCAAGGCTTCCCAGAGGAGGAGAATATGAGCTACTGTGTAAATGCATGGGGTGTACATTCGGTTCTGGTCTGTATTAGTTTAAGTGGTCTGATCTAGGTTTTGTATTTACAAATTCTGTTCTGGGTTCTGTATTTAGGGTGTCCCATGGCTGAATTTATTCTGGGTCTATAAGTAGACTATTCTGAAGTTCATATTTGTTTAGGAGGTTTTTTTTTAGGTCTGGCTTAGGGTATCTGGGGTTTCTATATATGTAGAGGTATAGTGTAGGGTCTAAACGAATGTTGGTGTCTGGTTTGGTATCTTTATTTATGTGTTACTATGAGGGTCAAGAATAGCTGCAGAAGTGAGAGGCCAAAAATGACTTAGCAGGAAACTTTGCAGTCATCAAGAGAAGTCTTCATGGTAGTCCAGGTTGGATAGAGAAGAAACGGATAGAGAATGTCAGCAATCAGAGAAGATGAAACCTGTAATTTTTACTAAAGATGCAGCATGGCAGAGAAAGGAGGAAGCCCCAAATATGGCTTATAGCCCAGTGCCATTGATCTGCTAAATCCTACACTGGTTCCTCTGTACAAAGGTACATAAGGTATTTAACTGACCAGACACATCACAATAACTTGCAGTGAAACAGATTGTCCCATTTGGCTGTTTGGCAACTGTTTGTATCATCCTGCAAAAAAAAGTTGCAGAATATTTATGCAAAATGTAATAGTTCCTGTAAATATTGTTGTCACATCACTCCAGAGTGTCCCATCATCTAAAAGCTCCACCTGTCTTCCCTAAGTCATTAATGAGGGATGCACTGTACCCAAAGGAGAGACAGATGAACTGCAGATATTTCAGTCATCACCTATCAGTAGGGTAAGGCTGCATTCCCACGGCAAGGGACAAATATCGGTCGGTTTATCCGACCGGTATTTGTCCTGTTTTAGTGCCGTCCCCACGTGGGGACTGCTGCACGGGTTTTCCAGAGTGCCCCATTGTGCTCATTTTCGGCTGGTTTTTTAGACGGTCTGCAAAACCGCAAACTGCCTGAAAAACCGGCCGCAGACCTGTGCCGTTGGGACATGCCCTAAGTTTGAACTTAAGGTCACAAAATGTAAGGGTCCGTCAGGTGCCGTGGGTGTCTGTTGTGAAACGGTCCCTATGGTATTTGTTTTCACCTCTGTGATGGAGGCTCTGAATGGAACTTTGAACCAAGCTTTCGATGTCCATGACAGACCATGAAGTAGTATAACAAATAATTAGCAGTTAAAAGAACGACTTAACAATTACAAAGTGTTACTGTGTTATTTATCTTTACCAGACTGTGCCACACACAACGCCCCGCTCCATGTTGCTGGAAAGAGTGGCAAGCTGCGAATTTTGAAGCAAGGACGGTACGGCTGTACATGCAAACGTCAGGTGTGATTTGTAAGTATAAGAAAAAATTTAGAAAGTTACAAACAGTGTCAGACTGGGGTGCCTAGGGCCCACGGGTGGATTAATTCTAGGGGCCCACCAATTGTTGTTTCTACACCCTCCGGGGGAGTGTATTTTGGGGTCCCACCCTACAGCTACTGCAAATGACTGTACAAGTCTCCTATACTCTGCATCTTGCTTTTTGTCTCCATTTCTCTGCTTTTCTGCCCTTTTCAAGGATGTCTATGCAGTTAAAAAACAACTTCAGGCCTGCCATGTTCATGGATCCACCGGGGTCTCCCCTGTTCCTCTGTGGGCCAGTCCGAGTCTGGGTACACAATAAGCAATAAAGTACTCATACTACCCATACTGTACTATAGCTGGTACAAATAGAACTATTCTTAAAAGTATATTATTTCATTTCATAAATTCAAAGCACCTTTATACAACATGTCTGCTTCCTTCCTGCCACACTTGTTCACAGGTTGTGTGTGGAATTGCAGTTCAGTCCCATTTACTTTATTTGAGATCAGCTGTAATACCACACACAACCCAAATAAATTATAATGGCATGGCTTTCCTTTCAGTTTTACAGAGAGGATTATAAATCGGATATTTACTGTGATATTGACCAGAACTGATCTTTCTATTACGATAATATTATTTCCCATTTTCAGCAACATTATAAAAAAGTCTCCTATTCTCCCATTGTAGAGAAAAGAAATAATTTACTAGAAAAGTCTTCACCTCCCTCATTACAGCCATAAGCATTAAAGGGGTTGTCTCACTACATTGATTCATCTTACCTCAGTCCTGTTTTCTTGGTTTCATTTTGAATTCAGGGGCGTGTACTGGCTTCTACTAGGCTGCAGTAGAAGCCAGGTCCATAACTATAGCAACCAGTGCTAGCAGCCTATCGGGATAGATCAAACAGGTCTGTAGCTATAGCGACCTGAGGAGCTGATTTAGCCCATAAAAGAGGGGATATCTTAGAATAGGTAGGACTCTGTTAATGGACACATATTGCAAAGTCACTTGTTTCTGCAAGAACTTTAATATAAAAAGCAATCCTTGTAATGAGACAACCCCTTTAAGGATAGATAAGGCAGATAAGGGCTGATAATACAGTACAGGTAAACATTTACACAGCTGGTGAATTAGGGGGTCTGGGTAGTACTTGGAAGTCTGGGTCATGCTCTTCTAACCAATGCCCAATTTTAGCTGTGTAACATGTCACATTGTCTTGCTGGAAGATCCTATCTTCCCCAGTAAAGACAATCGGCATGTATGGGTGTACGGGATCTGTTCTGCAATGGAGCAGAAAATGTGAAAGGTCCGATAGAGCACTGAAAATATAAGCTTTTTCTGTCAATGTAACTTCATTAGCAGAGGTGTAGTGACCATAGGTCTTCTTCAGAGCCCCATACATGAGCTTACTGAACTGCTGTGTTAGATACACATCTGGGTGTGAGCTGCTCTACTGCAACATGTGAGTCTTCCCTTCACACACCTTCACAATGTTCACCTCTTGCATATCGTTCTCTGCAGATTCCACGATGCTTATTCGCAGTGGTGCCATTTTCCACTTATACACTTTTACCACAACAGCATAAGAATTATTCACCATCTGCGCTGATCCAGAAATACCGCCATCCTCAGAATTAAATCCAATAACCATACCTTTTTGCAACTCTGATAAATGGCCTTCATGCCCATGACAGCAATGAGAGATATGGGTGTGCAGAAAGCCGTTAACACAGCTTATAAACCCACCAAGCCAGCTCATGACACTTGTTTTTCTTCATTAGCTACGTGCTTCAAGTATCAAAAGTAGGAAGTGGTCATAATAATGTGACTGTGTAGGGTTCCAAGAGGTATAGTAAGGGAATGGCAGAACAGCAGGTTATTTAGGTAAAGAAGTCCCAGTGTTGTTGTTTTATGGAAATTACAAATATTTAGTATGCATACGTATTGATTAAAGGGGTTTTATGGTTTTAGGAGCATAATGTTTAATCATCATACAACGGAGGTTTTCAACTTTGTGCTTCTTTTCCTCACATTTTTTTAAATCTCTGCTCAGTGTCATGTCCATAAAGCGGCTTCTAACCTGTCCTGATTATGCACTGCTCCAACAGATCCAAGACTTGCTATGTCTTCTATGGATGATGTTCAGGACAGGTGCTCTGTCTCTGGATAAAAACAAGAAGGTTTCCATTAAATGGGCATTCTAGTTTCAGCCAATAACATTGTATTCAAATAATGATAAAACATATTCCAGTAAGCGCTCTATATAAAATATTTGCCATTTTCCAAGATATTTCCTTGTAAACATTGAATGGAAACCTTTCTGTGATGAAAATCTGTTGTGATTAAGTGATGGTTACATGGCTCATTATAGGTACATTGAGAGAAGGTGTTCTGTCACGTTGGGAAGAGGTGCCTTGTGGAAGGATGTTGACGTACATAGACTTTTGACAATAGCGATTTGGCAAGTTTTCCCTATAAAGAATGGAGAGGTCTGTTATTTTTCTCGTAGGTGCACTTCAACTGTGAGAGATACAAAATAAATCCAGAAAATCACATTGTATGATAAGTATTTGATCACCTACAAACCAGCAAGAATTCTGGCCCCCACAGACCTGTTAGTTTTTCTTTAAAGGGAACCTGTCACATAGATTATGCCCCCCCCCTCCCTTGCTGACGGCAGCACAAGGCAGTGTCAGACCTGCTGTTTCCAGCACTCTGTCCCTTATTCTGTAAGGTGCTGTAGTTTTAGAGCATTTACCCCTCAAATCTTATTCATGAGCAGGTGTTAGCTCCACCCAACAAAGGCTAGCTCCGCCCACTGACAGTTATTCACATGTTTCTACCTATTCAAAGTAATAGGTTTATCAATTGAGTTGGGCGGGGCTAGCCTCAGGTGGGCAGGGTTTGAAAAAAACTGACACTCTGAAGGACTCTTCGAATGACTCTTCTGGCTGAAAACTGCAGATTTGAGCATTAAATACACGAAAACTACAGCATCTTACAGAATAAGGGACACAGCGCTGGAAACAGCAGGTCTGACACTAGCTTGTGCTGTCCTCAGCCAGGGGGGCATAATCTATGTGACAGGTTCTCTTTAAGAATCCCTCCTACTCTGCACTCAAATTGCACCTGTTTGAACTCAATACCTGTGTGAAAGACACCTGTCCACACATTCAATCAATCACACTCCAACCTCTCTATCATGGTCAAGACCAAAGAGCTGTTTAAAGACACCAGGTACAAAATTGTAGACCCACACAAGGCTACAGTATGAGATAGAGGCTACTATCTCCTACTGACGGCTGTGACCTCTACAATATAATACATTATTGCATTGCATACAAATTCCCTGTTGTTCCCGGTTGATGTCAGTCTTGGTACAGATATGAGAATGTTCCTTTGTTGTGAGCTGAGAACCTCCATGTCTATTATATTACAGACAGGACAGATTTTCATCAAGTCAATTAGAAAATTTCCATTTGATAACTATAAACAGAGATCTTAAAAGGATTTGATCCGTATATGAAACAAATAACAAAACTGTTTAGGATTTAATAATGCAATCAATAAGCTTTCTTTGCTAAAACCGGAAAACTTCTTTAACTGATAGCAGGCAGAGATTTTTATTTAAAGATGAAGCATGGAAACATAATACAGACTACAAAGTTGCTGAATTTTTCAATTTCCAGCAAATTTCAAAATACTGGAAACCCCTTTAAATCAGTGTGACTATTTTATCTGGCCAGTAAATTACATTGTTGTTATACATAAAATCAGCCTTGTCTTAGCTTATGTTGAATTTGTTTTCAGCAGGAAGAAAGTACATCATGTATTTGGCCAGTTGACTGTGAAAAGTTTTCAAATGGTTCCAACTTCTCCTCAACTTCCAAAATCAATCGTCCGGACTGCAGAAGGAAGACTGGGGCCCTCAGCACTCCCAGAAAAATGCTGTTCTTCAACTAACGTACATGTCAACCACAAAGGAATACAATCGTTTTCTTGCTTTCGTACAAGAAAACCAACTTTCTTTTTAATCAAAGTCTACAAGTAGGATAGGAAAATGTTAGAGATCCCCACAAGGTATGGTAGTGGTGGGGGTAGGTGGTACCATCTTAAGGAATGAGTCCAGCCTTGGTTTATTCAGGTCTTTAAGGTATTAGGGAGCTCTATGGCCAACAATTAGAAAATACGAAATGTTGATCTGAGAATCATGAAAAACTCCACTTCATTATGTATCCTAAAGTAAACTTTATGTATATACAGTAGCTGTAAATATTTATAAAAAAGCACATCATTATTGAGATAAAATATTTGTTAACAACAAATATATTATGGGCGACGTATGAATTTGAATGCGTACTTTTCTTTTTACTTGGCGCTGACACTCCAGTTCTAAATATATATATAAGAGTGTAGAATACGACAGTATGAAGATTTTTGGCGAATTACATAGAGGTTAATGCGGCAAACTTTGTATGGGCATAGAGAGTAATGCGCCAAGCTTGGCGCACTAAGCTCTACGTAATGCGCCAAAAATCTGTCGTATTCTACACTCTTCTATATCTATTTAGAACTGTGGTGCCGGCGCCAAGTAAAAATAAAGTATGCATTTGAATTCATACATGTCGCTCTCTTAAAGGAGTTGTCTCACGACTGGATTTCATCCTACCTTGGTGCTGTAATACGAGCTGTAGTTTGGAAATCATGGGCGGGAGCACTGGCTTCCTGGAGTCCTCTCCCCCCTCCCTTCATCTAGGTGACGTCATGCTGCTGCGCTCGCTCCCGATGCTAACAGCATTGGAAGGGTGAACATCTCAGATCACAGAGTTCTCTTTCCCCTGCTGCTCACCATTCAATAGTATCCACCGTGTACACAGCACATATTTCTCTCCCATACATCCATACATGACCCGGGCCAGGGGTTCCCAGCACAGGGAATTGAGCAGGGGGGAAGCGATTCAAATAATCTCTGATGTGTTGTATTTGCATGGAGTTATCTCAGTGCTACATCTGTCTGTGTCTGCTTAATTACTATTCACTGACTGTTGACTATTTCCTGCCTGAATCATTCACTTCAGCAGTGAAGCTGGTTAGGTAAACAGGAGAGTGAATGCTAATTAGGCAGACTCAGAGCTGAATGAGACAGGCAGGAAATAGTTAACAGCAGTGAATAATAATTAGGCTGAGACACAGATAAGGCAGCAGAGGAACTGACAGGGGCTGCTAGTATGCCTGCTCTAACTCACTGAGCTGTGCTGCAGGCAGAGCGAGGACAGAGAGAGAAAGGACAGGAGATAGTTAAACTTGTGTGCTCGCTCCCGCGACCTGTTGTGATAAGATGCCGGAGATACAGCCTATCAGGGAGAACAAGCAGGTCGGTGACTATAGAGACCTCAGCAGCCTCTGAAGCCACTAAAAACAAGTTATCTAGAAATCAGTAGGAGATTTGTTATTGACATATATTGCAAACGTGCTTGTTTTTTGAAGATCTTTAATTTGAATGACAATCTTTGTAGTGAGACAACCCCTTTAATGTTCAATGCTCGGATTATGAGATTCTGAGAGTGTAAAATAAGACAGATTTTTGGCGCATTACATAGAGCTCAGTGCGCCATGTTTGGCGCATTACACTCTATGCCCATACAAAGTTTGGCGCATTAAGCTCTATGTAATGCGCCAAAATTCTTCATACTGTCGTATTCTACACTCTTCTATATCTATTTAGAACTGGAGTGTCGGCGCCAAGTAAAAAAAAGTACGCATTCGAATTCATACAATAAAATGATTGGTGATCACATAATCTTCCAGAAAAATGTCAGTCAAGCTGCTCTCTCTGCTCTGTGTCTTATCCAAGAGCAGGCAGTAACCACACCACAGGTCGGCACACAGGACTGCCTGCAGCTTAAAAACAGAGTTTGTTATCAACAAAGGAGACAAATTATTTTTGATTGTTAACTTTGACCTCTGAAGTCCTCCTCTCCATTAATAAGATGTCCTGCTCCCATGTCAGTTCAATTAGAAGAGCTGTGACTAGAGCTGATATGCTAATCATTGCTATAGAACCACCCACAGCCTGACCAGGAACAGACAAGATGCATGAATCTAAAGCTGCTTTTGGCTCTGTGAAACAACTCCTATAATGTAAACGTAAAAGTCTGTTACAATTTAGGGGAACTTTCTATAATGTAAACATTTGTGGCAGTGCCTCATTTACACCACTTTATACATAGTCTTTTTATACATTTGGGCAAGTTTTTATTGTCTGAACAAATATTGATGATTATTAGTTATTTGATGACGCTTAAGATGTTATCTGAACGTGGACAGTGTTCTCCAATATTTGTGGCTTCTTTGGCTGAATATGTAGTTATTGTAAATCCTGTATGGTAGAAGGTTGAATTCTCACAAGTAATCATAGTGAAGAATTCACCTCATCTCTGGGGGCTCCTTGCTTTGAAGGCCATCACAGAAATCAGCAGATCCCTTGTGGGTCAATCCAAGCCTGACATTTCAACAGAGCAATGATCCTGCTGCTCCCATTAGTTTTTCTTCACCCCAACACGTAATTGACTGATAGAGTTACACAGGTTTAGCAAAGCATTCAACAAGTGCTATGATTTTACCGTATTTGCAGGGCGTACTTCGGGTGCATTGCAGCACAATTACACGCCGCAGTACGCCCTGCACATACATCACGTGAACATATCCTAAATGTTCGGCTTTATTATCTTAATAATGTGACCTTGAAGAGAAAAAGATGCCAAGATAATTAATACATTTCATACTAATAGGGGCAAATAACTATGTACACATTTATTTTGTCTTAATGGGCAGGTTACAGTAAGTTACTTTGTAGATACAAAGGCAACAGTTTCCATTTCATGATTTTCTTTTATTTTCTACATTGTAGATTCATATTATTGATGAAAACTATGAAAAATGTAAATAATTAAGTAGTAAACAAAAAACTGTTAGAGAAAAAAGAATGGGGCATTTATCAAGGCAGTTGCTCCAGAATGCTGGCACAATTTGCACCAAAAACAATGGCGCACATGCTTTACACATTTATTATGTGCTTTAGACAGTTTCTAGACCGGTGGTGGTGAACCAATGACACGCATGCCAAAGGTGACATGTCAAGACATTTTGGGCGACACAAATTGTGCCATCTCCAAACCCAAGCTCAGACTCAGTGAAACTCCAGTGGGCCCCAAGCTCTATGTCAAATATCCACATAGAAGGCAAGTGGCTAAATGTCAGTTCATCTCGCCACTTGCCTTTACTGTCCGAGCAGCAGCAGGCGCCTCTCCTACCTCACTGGTCCCCACCTGACAGAACCTCAGCGGGGGCGGCCAATGAAGACACGGCTTGCTGTTTTCTACCTCCGAAGTGCCGCTCCTGCATGCGAGTGGCGATGAGGCAGTAGAGACAAGCGAAATCCCCTGCTTTAGGTATTTCATAAACACGACCCCTTCTCTGTGCATCCAGGTTCCCGGTACCTGCAGACACTTCTCTCCTCTTGCCTTCGTCCACACTAGAACTTCTCCAGGCAGAAAGTAGTAAAACCGCTATACAATGCATTAGGCTGTATAAATGATCGAGCCCCTAGTACTGAAGCGTCCTAGGAGGACTCAAAGATAGAGTAGAAAAAAAAGTTTTAAAGTGTAAAAAAATACAAAAATATTAAAAGTTCAAATCACCCCCCTTTTGCCATTTTACAAATAAAAAACTTAAATAAAAAGTTACACATAATTGGTATCGCTGCGTCCGAAAAAGTCCAATCTATTAAAATATAACACCGTACTGAACACCATAGAAGAGAAAAAAATTGTTTTTTTGGTCATTTTATGTCCCCTAAAAATTTTTTAATATATTTAATCTAAAAAGCTGGTAGCAATAAAAAGTACACTTCAGCTTGCAAATGAGAAGAAAAAAAATTCAAAACTGGTTTTTGTCATTTCACACCACGTAAAAATTGGAATGAAAAGTGATCAAAAAGTTGCATGTACAGTATCCCAAATAGGTACCAATAAAAAGTACACTTCAACCCACAAAAAATAATCCCTCACTCAAGTCTATAGGTAGAAGAACAAAAAATAGCGCTGCAGGGCTAATTTAAGAAATATAGAATGTCTGTATTTTTTAAAAGAACTTAAACATAACGAAGACCCTACACATATGTAGGATTTCTGGAATCGTAGCTGCATAATACAAATAACATCATTTATACTAAAGATTGATGCCATAAAAACAAAACCCCCACAAACAACATGCCGCAAGTACATTTTTGTTTTTTTCACATTTTGCCCCACTTAAACTTTTTTTTGTTTCCCCGTTCATTCTATGGTACAGTCAATAACACCATTAGGGTATGTTCACACGGCATAATTGCGGCGCATATATGCCGGATGTTTTGGGAGTCGCGCTGTTCAGCGTGTACTCCCGAAGCACGATCGTATTGTACGCGCGGGGGGCGAGGCGTAGAGAGCTATGGATTACCGTATTTAGCGCAATACGTGCTAAAATACGCAGTGAAATGCGCGCCCAAAGAAGCTGTGTGAACATACCCTTAAAATAACATCTTATCCTGCAAAAAACAAGCCTTATAGGTCTACGTAGATGGAGAAATAAATGACGTTATGGCTCCTGGAAGGTGGAGAGGAAAAATGAAAAGCAAAAAAATTATGAGAGGCTGTCAGAAAGGAATTAACCTGAATCTACAATGTAGAAAAAAAAAAAAAAAACCATGATAGGATGTGTGCAAACTTTTGAGTGGTACTATATATAAACAAAAAATATTCAGCACCTCTAGACACCATGAATAGATTGTGCAGTGCATATTGTCATGGCTGTAAATAAAACTTAACACAAGAAACATGACTGACACCTAAGTGTTACTGGCTGAGGATGTTGATACACAGTCCACACAGCTATTCTTAATGAGGCCGATGTAGGTGATGTTTTTTTTTAGCACTCCTTCCCCAATAGTCCACCGGCTTGTCGTATTTAAATACACTTTCATGTTTTCAAATGTTTGGTCAGGTGGGATTATTTTGTGTGCTGTTTTTTGCATCTTTTTTACTTGTATGTACTATATGCTGTGTACCATATGCATTATTTTCTTGGGTGTTGGAGTTTTGGTCATACAGGCATTTATTAGGGTGCGTGACTTATTTTGTTACCTTTTGCTAATTTTTAAGTGTTTTTAAGCTTTTTTGTGTTGGATTTTGTACAATAAAGATACATTATATTATTCAGCTTACGTGCATTTGTGACACTTTTTTGTCTTCCCTAAGGCTAGGGAACACAGCATTGGACAAAAAAAAAAAAAAAACGACCTGAAAACCAAATCCTAAAAACCTTCATAAAACTGTGTTTTTTTTTTGTCTACGGTCTGTCAAAAGCTGCTGAAAACACGTCCATTTCTTGACGCGTTTTGCATTTCTTTGTGCGTTTTTTTTACACGAGTTTTGATTTCTGCAAAAAAAAAGTCCGGCATTTTACATAGACTCCAATAGGAAATTTCCTGCCCTGCTCAGTCATTTTTTGCAACATGTTTCAAGAAACAACCAGCAAATAAAACGAGCAGAAATAAAGACGTTCTGTGTTTTTATAAAAGTAAAAAGCTGAAAAAAACCGGATGTTTTTGTGTGCAGTGGAGACATAGCCTTACTGTTGTATCCCTACACAGTCTGACCCTATCCAGTCATTATGCTGTTCAGGGACACACCCTTTTGACGATGGAATAATACCCAGCTGCCAATTTATTAGAAAAACTTAAATTTAATTGATGAGGAATAAGTTTATGAATACAGACATGTCAGAAGTTGTGATAGGACATCTTTAAGAAGATTTCATGGGTGCAGCAAAATATAAGTACCCTTAGGCCGTGTTCACACGGCTTATTTGCCGTTTACGGATTTGGCGCCTTTTATTCCCCCGCCGGATTTCACTTCAACGGCGCCAATCGTCGGAGTCTTTACGGTAACCCACTGCTCTCAGAAACAGTGGAATCCGTCGCTCCCCCCCCGCCGGAAAAATCCCCCGGGGGGGAGAAAGTGACATGCACTTTTTTTACGGCGCGGACGCGCCGTAAAAAATGATTGTCTATGGGGCGGCAGCGGCGCCCCCGCCGCGCCCCGGCCCCCCCCATCCCGTATTACGGGGGATTTGTGCGCTAAATACGGCGCACAAATCCGCCTGAAAAGCCGTGGAAACAGGGCCCCTTAGGCCGTTTTCACATGGCGGATTTGTGAGTGGATTGCGCTCGCAAATCCGGCGTGAAAAAGGGGCGGGACGGGGGGCCGCCCCCCGGGCCCTGCTGTCTTATCTACGGCGGTGTACGCGCGTAAATAATGTGCATGTCACTTTCCCCCCCCCGCGGGGGATTCCCCGGGGGGGAGGGGGGGAAACGGGTTCCACTGTTCTCTATGAGAGCAGTGGATTACCGTAATTACTCTGACAGATTGGCACCGTACTGCAGCGCAAATCCGGCGCGGAGTACGGCGCCAATCCACGGACAAATAAGCCGTGTGAACGAGGCCTTACGGAAACCAGAGATTATGAAGTACCAGCTTGTTTTCTCGGCCTAAAGCCAGGATCAAAGGTGAACGTTGCAGCTGAAGTCAAGGGGAGGTCTTAACCTTATAATTAACTTGTTTTCATATAACAATTCCTTTTCAGTACATGATGAAAAGACCTAGGTAGTCGTTAGAGCTTTCTATTTGGCTTCATCTTTTCAGAGCACTGTAAGGTTGTCTACACAGCACAGGTTTTTGGTCGGATTTTCAGCAGATTCAGTATTTTGAATCCGCCACAAATCCAAATTGTACCAGTGCATTGATTTCACGTACCGAGAGCGCGTTCTCCTGGTTTTAAATTATGTCCATTGTAACCTGACGAAGTGCGAGAATACACGAAACGCGTTGTTGTACCAGCATTTATTTATTATTAAATACATATATTTAACAAAAGTTTATTAAAAAATAAAAGTAAAGCAATGTTAATAGATGAATAACATATGCAAGGAAAAAATGCAGCTATAGAAATTACAATTGTTATGCAGGTATATTGCATTAGGAGACTTGTTACAAAAATTGTGCACATCAACGACACGCAATATAGAACAGTCTCAAGCCTGGGAAAGGTGAACCTATTAAATTAAGAGAAACTTTAGCGTTGATTGTTACATTGGTTTCAAGTTTATCAACCAGATTGTGTGTGTGTTTGCGCATCAGTCACCTACAAAGTAGGAATGTCAAATACGTTTGTGGAGACCAAAGACCTGCAAATCTAAACCAATGACTGAGTGAACCATATGACCTCTTAGGAGACCCAACCCCTCAAACATTAGAAGGGATAGCGAGTCGGCTCAAGACATACATAAACTATTAAAGGGGTTGTCTCTTTACATCATTTGGCAGCGATTATGCTGGCTGCCAAGCAGAGCTTTTGAAATGGAGGGGAGCGTTTCTCCTCCCAGCAGGGACTATCCTCACTCTCTGCAGACACACCCTCAAATTGTGCACGTAATGATTCATTCTGTGTGAGCGGGGGAGGGGTTCTCAGCTGTCATTGGAATCTTTGGAAGTGAAAAGCTAAGTGTAACTTCATATTGTTTATCTAAATGTCTCACTATCTCAAGTAACTAGAATGGGCATTTGACATTCAGGGAAAGATGGGTCATTTATTTTTCTGTCTCTCTCGCACAGTGATACATCCTGCAGATTAATACACCTCCAACCTCTAGATCTGCAGAACAAAACTATACGCTTTATCTGTTTATGTTTACACGGGACTGCAGATCTGTGCGGCAAAATTGTTTTACGTGGGACTGCACATGCACACTCTGCTGCAGGACCTTTAATTGCAGTCAGTGAATGAAAACCTGTCCTGCACAGTACATTGCCTCAGCTGGTGCAGGACCGTTGATTGCAGTCAGTGAATGAAACCCCCCCCTCCCCTCCTGGATCTCTCGCACACTGCTGCTGGTGCATGTGCCCCCTGCACGTTCCTGTCCGCAGCCTCTTCACTGCATCACCTTAGCCTGCGTGTTCTTGTCCGTGACCTGGGCGGGACACAACTCAGCCGACAGGAAGTAATACATGAGCTGAATGTAACACGACCTGGACTTAAACGCTGTTGCTAAACACAAATAATGCTGCCCGGTCTCTTAAACCATAGCACTTGTCTAATGGTAACCAAGGTTTTACATGCTTAGATTTTTGGTCTCCTCATGATCTTCGTAGTGACAAAACGCCTTTAAATTACACTTATAGGTTTTAGTACAGTCCACAATTTCTGATCTTTACAAATCAATTCCCTACTGGAAACCTTATCAATATTTACATCCAACCCCCTGAAATATCTGGACACCAACATGTGGGTGCCAGAACAAGCACACTAGGAAGCACTTCCTTTGTCTTTTCTTCTTGGCATTTCACCTTGAGCAGTCTTGAAAACGGAGTCCTTGCCAACGGTGCATTATTAACCAATGTATGAAACTACAGAGACACTTCTACGTAAGTAATGACTCTGATAATTCACACCCTTGGCTAAATCTTATAGCCATCCCGTGTTCCACAGATCTACATGGTCTGTGACATTACACCTCCTCAACATAATTAAACTTCTCCTGCACTGAAAATGCATAATAAACATTATCCAGATGAAGAAACATGGATCCACAAGATGGAGGTCGTCAACGGGAGATGGGATCCATTCTTTTTCGATGATCCCAGGGATCCAGCAGTTCTGGGGGATCTAGAACAAAAAACCCAAAACATTTCTTTAGGTGGGGAAAAAATTTGGCATGTGGGGATGTATACCGTTGCCACATGTGGGTGGCTGTATCATAAAACTCTGGATGACAGACCCAGCTGAGAATGGGGGGGGTGGGTGTCAGCAGTGGACAGAGGAAGGGAGGAAGCCTGGACTGGTACTTAAAAATATTTAGGTAGGGGGGAGGAAAAGACATACATAAATTAGTAAAAAAAATTTTACTGATGGTCAGTGAGACATTCCAAGAGGGAACCCTGTGTCTATTGTCCACAGATTCTCCAAGGGACAGCCAGATCCCTCAGCCACCTCCTCTTCACAGAAAGACAAATTATGTGAAGAGGACACTTATGCAGAACATAAAATTCTGGCTTATCTCATAACTCCTCAAAGAAGTCTATCTAGGAATTGTGACTCACGTTCCAGATCATACATTCACCAACCTATTCACAAAATACTAAAGACCCATAATTCCAACCAATTCTCAATTCTGTGGCTTCCTACGGTTAAGAATCCTAGCTTTTTGTATATACGAATATCTGTATCTATGCATCCGTTTACCCTCACATATATACACTTTGTAACAGCTGGTGGAGCTCGGAGCTGCCGTTCCCCTATCGCAATTAGCACGCCCTTCAATAACTGAATACAAAGTGGTGTTTGTGGAGGCCCAATGAGCCCAAAACGTATTAAACATATGTCAATTATCAAAATCCACATTAGGTTTCCTGGACATAACTTTTACTAGAGGACAATACAGAGATGTCCCCCTGCTGTGCGATCTCACCTAGGACAGTGACGTGTAGATTTTTCAGGGTCTTGTTTTTCTATTTGATACTTCATTTCATATGCCAGGAGTCCCCTTGCGGGCATCGTCAGGGTTCCAGCATAGTGTTGGTTATAGGGGGAGTCTGGGTCGGGTTTGTGAGCGACATATCATTACACCGCAGCTCCAGAGTAAGCTTGATCCCACATCTCGGGAAAAAGCTTCAGGACCAGTTTAGAAAGGAGCTCAGGGGGAAAACCTGTGTTTGAGCCTCTCTGGACATAGACTCCTGATGAGAGTGATACCAGGATCAGGATAGGGAGGACACCTGTGTAGACACAAAGGGAAGGTTTTAGGTTTTTGTGGATTATATGGGGAGGAGAGAAGCAGGCTGCAATCATTTATGCTGGTTTTACAGCATTTTTCACCCCATTTTTATTTTGCTGTTTTTTGTGATGTTTCAGTAAAGTCTGAGGAAATCAAAAGATAATTATGGATAATGAAAAGCAGCAAACCGACCCAGTGGGCAGCAAAAGGACCCCAATGTAGGTTTTCTACAAAACACCTGGCTTCATCAGGGTGTAACAGTAAGGCTAAGTTCACACGGCATAATTGCGGGACTTTAATTACGCCCTTGTTTCGGTCCCGCCCCGGCCCCTGGAATCATTACTCACGCCCCGTAAACCTTTTTGAATAATTGAGTCACATCTCTCCGCACGGCGTATTGTTGAGCGGGGAGAGGAGAGTATTTCCCTAGTTCTTATGGAATGTGGATTACCGAATATAGAGTATTCCGCCACGTATGGAGCGCAGTATGCCATGAAATATGTCCCAATTTAAGTCGTGTGAACATAGCCTAAGGGTGCTTTGATGCGGTGCGTTTTTGATGCGTTTGTTGTGCAAAAATCACGGGGGGGGGGGGGGTGGGGGGCGGGGGGGATTTCAATCCTACCCTTTTAGCCGATACCCACATTCACATGATGCCCCCGATGAAGTTCGGTATTCGGCTCGAAAAAGGTTAAATTTTTATATTTTTTGTGTTTTTTTAATTTTAAATAATTAACTAACACTGATTAGCCAATTGCAGACTACTTTACCCTTGAGCGCTACTGCCCGAGTTTTTTTTTAGAATGTATCTATTCACCACGAGTTTTCTTTAAATGGGAGCGGGACTGCGGAGGGCCCCAGGGGTTAAAAGCTCAAAAATGGCATTTTTCCGATATGAGATTGTGCCCCTGGTTTTAACGCACAACTGAGGAGGTGAGCAAAATTGCTTTTTATCAAACTCCTGTCCTAACATAATTCCACGTTTGGGTGCGCCTTCTCTGTTTCTTTTTTTTTTATATATAACTACCTACATAAGTAGGTGTTCCCTCATTGGTGTCCAGTTTT
Source organism: Phyllomedusa bahiana (assembly GCA_025379985.1). Taxonomy (NCBI): domain Eukaryota; kingdom Metazoa; phylum Chordata; class Amphibia; order Anura; family Hylidae; genus Phyllomedusa; species Phyllomedusa bahiana. The sequence continues at coordinate 1,879 of JAODAL010022340.1, read as the reverse complement.
TGCAGTTATGCCCTGCGCTTTTTTTTATATCCGTGTGTGTGTGTTTTTATATATATATTATATATATTTTATATTATATAATATATATATATATGCACACACACACACACCATATATAACATGTAAAATGCAAACATGCAAGCCAGATCACATGGAGTATGAGAATTTTTTTTAGAACTACTTCACCAAATTAACCCTTTATGTGCCAGCATAGTGGAAGAGATTAATGATACGGTACCATGTATAAAAGTGCAAAAAAAGGATTATATATCATTCTTTTTTTCATTATGCTGGCACATATATGGTATACATATGTATAAGAAATAGTGCATATGTATATATTAGTGTATATATTAAGCACCAATACACAGTATATGCACTGTTTATACAAATGTACACTATACTATAAACCCCAATAGTAGCACAGGGCTGTTTCCCAGCAGGGATTATACAGTATGTTCTTGTATTCTTCCCCTCAGCATTCAATATACTGGGTAACACTTCCTCCTTCTCAGCCATTGTAGCTGCAGGGACAAGTAGTTTGCTACGGTTTCTGGTTTCTCCCTGTCACTAGCTGCCTCCCTTAGCTACTCTAGCTCCTCTGGAGAGGAGGCGCTAAAGGAATAAAAGGAAACAAAGCAAACATGAATAAACAGTAAACCAAAAACATGCCATGGTTAAGTAACTTTCCATCTAACTAGAAGGAAAGGAGGAATGGAGTTATGAATGTAGGGCTAATAGATATGAGAGAAATTGTAATAAGTTTCAAGCAAATTACACAAAACGAGCTCTGTCTGTGAAAAAGGGGACAAAAAGAACTAAATTTTTAATTTTTTGGAGCCTGTCCAAACCCTCCAAATTTTTTCTTAGCCTGAGCTATAAGGGGTGGAATTCCCAAACCCTTTCACATCGAAACTGAAAGTTAAAGGGGGTTTTTCCAGATGTGCCTTATCTGCTAAAAATCAAATGTAAACAAACCACGCGAGACCGCCAAGCAAGAGCCGTGCAATTGGGGTCGTGTAAATGTTACTCAAACAAATCAACTCAACTAAAAGGATTTGTAACAAAAGACAACATTTTCTCCCCGGGGGCCTTGAAAGCTTCTTCAGTCCCTCTCATCAGATAAAAAGTGCCCTCGGGAAGCCTGGCCAGCAGTTTGTTTTAGGTTGCTCTAATTTGAAGCTTTTAAGTAACTAAGGGAGGGAAGGGCCTTAGCTCTCAGGGTGCAATATTTGTATCACATATATTTAGGAAAAAATGATTAATACCCCTTTTTGGGGGGGGATCCCAAAGTCAAAAATTACATCGTGGGAAAACCCATTTTAAAGGGTTTTGGGGAGTTCTTTCTATGGTTAATGTACTCCTATAATTTAGGACTTCTAGAATTGGCCTTTATTTTTTTTCTTTCCACTAGCCTTCTACATAGAATCTTTTCCGGCACTTTAGTATCCTACTCAAATGTTTTTAAGCGGTGGGGGGTAAAAAGGTGTTTCCAACATGGGGCCCCGCAGGCCTGCATGAGGTCTCTGGCTGCCATGGCAACCAATTGCCACCCCGATTGTCCTCAATGCTATTACATCACGGGGAGGACAGAATAGTACATCATGTGGTTGGTGTGGGCAAAACAGCTATGCTCACATCGTCTGCAGAAGGAGCTAGATGCAACATACAGCCGGGCACCAGATGCAATGGCCTGGACCAGAGAGTGTTGTGATTCCGGCTATTTAACCTCCTAGATGTTTCAGTCGTAGAGTCTCAGATTACATGATGCGACCAATATCGTCCCAATAAAACCTGCACTACAGCCCACAAAAAACATGCCCTCACCCGGGTTCATAGATGAAAAAATATTGGTGGAGAAAATATGCTGCAGCACAAA